>DWNA01001913.1:0-13098 GCA_018249835.1 Heliconius besckei
GGGAGTGTAGTGTGAGGATGTTAAAGTCTTTGAATTTATTCCTTAGTGACTCCCGTGGACCCATTTTATAGACTGCTCGGACAGCCCGTTTTTGGAGCACAAAAATGGTATCTATGTCAGCGGCACTACCCCAAAGTAATAGGCCGTAAGACATAATGCTATGAAAATAGCTGAAGTATACTAAAGGCGCGGTGTCAACATCGGTCAGTTGACGAATCTTACGGACAGCATACGCTGCCGAACTAAGTCTACCAGATAAAGCTTCTATATGCGGACCCCATCGTAACTTAGCATCTGATGTTATGCCTAAAAAAACAGTTTCATTAACTGCTTTAAGTTCCTCATTGTTCATTCTTCATCCTAAATATCATCCGCAGTAGTTAATAATTTTTCAAGTGTTCATATTTAACTATTAAAGTCGAGTACTTAGGTCGCGTTATTAATCATGGTCAGGACTGACCGAGCTCGATATTCAATGCACGACTTTATTCAATTCAGTCCTTGGAGAGGTGCATTTTTTAGAAAATGAACAAGCCAACAGCTAACTTATAATTTGAAAAGAATGTTCCAGTGGTACGTAGCGAGGGCTTGTGCACCATGTGTGGTGCTGGCGAGTTTCCAAGGCTGCGAACGGCGAGGTGCTCCGAGAGAGGCGTGCAGCAGGCGCGCTCCTGGCGGGTGCTGCAGTTGGCACGCTCGTGGGGGCGTACAGTCAGCGCGCCCGCGGCGGCGTGCAGTCAGCGCGTTCGCAGCGTGCAGTCAGCGTGCTCGCGGCGGCGTGGAGTGTTTTTATCTCTGTCACGAAAGTTTATTTTTGTATGAGGGCCTCGATTGTGTGAGGAATGACAGAATAGACAATGTTGAATGTCGTCGTGCTTTATTAACTGTTAATTTCTTATTTAGATTGTAACGACGACAACTTCGAAGCCGCCGCTCAGGTGCTACTGCGGTGGGTGCTTCGCGTCACTGACGAAGCAGGCAAACTCCAACAGAAGAAATCTTCAATGCAGCCGAGGGCGGTGCACGGTCAGGAGAGACGGCCTCTCCTGCATATCCAACGTGCGACGGAATATCCTGCGCGCGAGCAGGACCCTGTGTTAGAAGAGTATCGACACCCACCACCACCGCGCTACATTCAATTCTTATAAAAGCTAGTGCGCATGGGGGTGCGCTCTCCTTGTGGCGGGTCGGTTATCGTGCGTAATGGTGGTTGGCGTTGATACTGTGAATTCGTTCCATATTCTCATTATTTTGATATTGATAACTTTGTCTCATGTAAAATAACGATTGCCAAGTCAAGTCTTAGTCATTGTTTCATTATACTACATTGTGTAACTTAATCAGTTCATAAAGAAAGATTGTCAAGTTAAGTCTTAGTCATTGTTGTCTTTTTTTCGTGGGTAGGCGTCAAAATACTTACACGCGAATGTTGTTGCTCTTGGTTTTATTTCATATTTATATTCATTACTTATGTATATTAGTGTTGTAATGCAATAAAAATCATCCCACCTACCAGCATACATATTATCCTTTGTTAGAAGCACAATTTATTCACAAACAAAATATTGAAGTGTCAAATTTTATTTTGTTATATAATTTCACTGTGTCATATAAATAACTATGGAGTCAAACGAAGCTTACAATTGATGAATTGAGTAAAGTTTTCAATAAAAGAATGGCTGAGTTCCAGCAAAATCTTCAAAGTTCATTCATTCCTGCGGTGAGTCCTACAACATCAAATATTGCAGCTGAGTTTAATGCGTTCAGAACTTTTGTTTTAACTGCTCTGGTCTGCTAGCCTCCACAAACAGCTCAAGCTCCTCACTAGTACATGTGATGCCTTGGAGATGAGGTCAAGGAGAAAATCATCTTGATGCATGGTATTCCGGAGAGCAAAAATGAGCATGTTGGCTCAGTTGCTGCTAAGGTATTTTCTGACCATATTGGAATGCCTGATATCAATGCAAATCATTTTAGTCGCTGTCATCGTTTGGGTCGCCGCAATAACAATAAGCCTAGGCCTTGTGGGCAACTCACATTATATATACACAAATTAAATTCAATATAATTATACTTACATATACACATAATATATACTTAGATAAAATATCAAAATATATAAATAATAATACGCGGATGCGCGAGCGCAGCGTCGCCCGGCAAGTCGCCGTGCCCGCCGCTCTCGCGCCCCTCACCTCAGTTGGCGCCTAGCGACTTATTCGCTCCGGATCAGACCACCAGTCACAACCTAACCGTCTGACGCGAAGCCTGTATCGCTTAACCCTTTGCGCCACGCTATTGCCACGTGTTAACCTAAATCCTATATTTCTGTCTACGCTTACTCTTCCGCTATCTTAACCTATGTGCACAGTGCTCTTGACTTTCTCCTTCTATATTATTGTAATTCTGCGAATTTATTGTGAAGTGAAATATACGCTTATATACTATAGAGACTTATTCGTTATCACACACGCACCCTTACAGCCTGTACTGATTAAATTCAAAGATGCTACATCCAAAAATAAGATTTGGTTTGCTAAAACTGCCCTATAGAAAACTGGCATCACTATGTCAGAGTTTTTAACAAAGGACAGGCATAAGGCATTTATGTTGGCTCGCCAACATTATGGTATTAATAAAGGCTGGACCAAAGATGGTAATATATATGTCATTGGGGAGGACAGATCCGGAAGATGTATTACTTCTGAGACTGCAGTGGATGCTGTACCACCGTGATGCTCTGATTTCCCTCCCTTAAGCACAAGCCCTCCCTCTACTAATATTCTGCCAAATCCCAGCCATAAGGATAGCAAGGTCTCTCGTATTAGGCCCAAGAGGGTGGTGAAAAAGTAGATAGTGTTCACTTTTTGTGAGTATTCACTTTTCTTAAATAGTGTTGAGTGTTACTTTATTTCTATATCTATTATTTCTATTTATGTAGCTTATAATTAAAAATTTTGGTATGTGATATATCTTAATTTAAATAATGTAGCTTTTCCTGTCTGATTGTGGTAATTTGTTGTTCACTTCTCATAAATTATGTTGTTTGTTGCTTTATTTTCTATATACATATTATTATAAATGTTTTACTTATATTTTGGTATATAATATATCTTAATTTAAATAATGTAGCTTTTTCTGTCTGATTGTGTTAGTTTGTTTTCACTTCTCATAAGTCATGTTGATTGTTTTCTGTACACATATTATTATAAATGTTTTATTACCTATTTTGTTCATAATTATATTTTGATATAAAATCTATCTTAGTTTAAATAATGTAGTTTCTTCTATTTATGTCTAATTGTTGTAGTTTGTGATAAATTTTTATTTATTTAATAAATTTACTATTTATTAATTATTCAACTTAGAATCGTAATTGACAGAAACAGTTTATTGTTTTTGTTATTATTATTTTTTTTTACTCATGTAATGTTGACAGTTGACTGTTGGTGTCGGTTACAGATGACAAATTAATTGAATTACATAGACACTATTGTTTTATGCTATCATAATTGTTGTTTTTTTTTCTCCTTGTGTATATAATATATTATGTAAATTTCAGTTATGATATATATTGTTAGAAATAATTACCATAGAGGTTATATAAGGACGACTCTAATTACTGGCTGGCATCTTTATGGGCTGTCAACGGCGACCGAAAGATCACTAATGTCATTCTGCCCGATGAATTCTTTAGAACCAGATATTGTTATTAGACTGCTAGATAATTCCCTTTAGTTGTTTAATAATTATTTGAAGCCTTATTTTAATTCATTACCTTTCCCACTTTATTTAATATTTCCAATAGTTTCTTACATCAGAAGTGGGATAGAAGCCTTAGTTACTAAGCCATCCCATTCCTGATCTTTCTAATATTTTTGTGTGATCGGGTAGAGTTACATAGCAATGTCTTCTGATAGTTAACGTTGCAAAACTAGAGGGAGACGCCGTACGCGAACTCCGTCCCCTACTAGTCACTTCTCGAGATAAAGCCGCGAAGTCTGACTTCGTGTTGGTGCTGGGTGCGGCACAATGTGCTTCTGCACCATCGACATCAACCCACACAACGCCAACGCAGAGCTGCCGTTATCCGTGGGACTACAAGCACCAGTCGAGCAATACAGCTGAGCGGTTACTTTAAGTGTGAACTCTTTCACGGTGAGATCAAACCAATATTATGTTTCCGATTTTGCCCCAATATTCATGACGTCGACACGTGGTGTGACGAAATCGATAAAGTTTGCATTCTTTACCAAATAACTGTAAAGATAAGACATCTTCTTCCTCGTGGTCAGGTTAGGCCGAGTCAAAATAAAATAATAGCCGGTGCCAGGTACATGGTATGACATGCATGGCTGGTGTTATGGCGAGATATAACAGCACATGTATCATCTGATGTCCACCATCAGATACATGTGCTGTTCTCTTTGATTGTTAGTTTTCTCATTTAGTATCTATTAGTTCTTGACTATGTATCAAACTATTTGTGTACTTACCATGTTTTCGTTGTACATGGTGCTCATGTAATTTTTAGTTAGTGTGTATTGCGCAATGTGCTGTGTGTACGGTAACTAAAGGTTAGTAAGGAGGCATGTGGTTGCGTCAGTGAGGCCCAGGTTGACTAGAGACCCAGTAAGTCCAGTCTTACTTCTGTAGTGTCAGAGTGACTCAAAAGGGTGAGAAGAGATCTGATGCCAAAGTCTACAGATTATATTTGTTTTGCGTTGTTTTTAATAAAGGTATGTGGTTGCGTCGGTGGGGCCCAGGCCGACTAGAGACCCAGTGAGTCCGGTCTTACTTCTGCAGTGTCAGAGTGACTCACAAAGGTGAGAAGAGATCTGATGCCAAAGTCTACAGATTATTTGTGTTGCATTTTTTGAGTTACTGTATACCTCTGTAGGTGTCAGATTGACTCACAAGAGATTGGTGTAAATTCTAATGCATTTAGTATTCGGTTGCACGGGAACAGGACCCAAAATCCTACTATGTCTATTTTATTTCTGAGTTAATGGTTACTTTGTATGTGTCGGATTGACACGTAAGAGACCGTTGTAATTCATTTAATATCTAGGAAGCATTTAGTATCCGATTGCGTGAGAAGAGATCTGAAGTAAATCCTACCACGCGTATTTGATTTTCATTCTTGTGACATTGTTTAATACGAAAGATCAAAGAGACATGTTCAAGGATAGCATTCAGATATAAACTGACAACTACTTTCGTTACTTATTGAAATAACTAACTCCATTTTATATCACAGGTCATAACGAAACTGATAATGTGAGCTCTACTACTCGGTCCTTCTAATAAAACGGAGGACGGCATCGGGACGCTGCCATGTCAGGAGATGCCGTGTTAGAAATAATTACCATAGAGGTTATATAAGGACGACTCTAATTACTGGCTGGCATCTTTATGCGCTGTCAACGGCGACCGAA
Source organism: Heliconius besckei (assembly GCA_018249835.1). NCBI lineage: Eukaryota > Metazoa > Arthropoda > Insecta > Lepidoptera > Nymphalidae > Heliconius > Heliconius besckei. Next base: position 5,439 of record DWNA01001913.1, read on the forward strand.
AGAAAACGATCGCTAACGTGTAGATACGAAGTACCTTAATTAGTTTTGTCTTTTTTTTTAATTACAGTTTTCTTTTTTCTGTTTGTGTAAGTAGTCTGTAGTTGTAAGGTTTTTTTTATTATTACTGGTGTCTCTTGTAAGGTATATTGTATGCAATGTCCTACCGTTTTAATTTTTTATTTTTTTTTGTTATAGCTGGTGGTGAAGGGTGAATAATGTGACCTTTGCACATTTTATTTTATTTGGTACATTTATTATATTATATAAATTAGTATTTATATTAATTTTACATCTTTTCTTATTTATTTTATTTAATTGTATATGTAATATGTTTGTTAATAATGCTTCATCTAACTCAAACGACGATTCATTTTGTTCTTTATCATCTTCATCTGTAAGTAGTTTTCATAGTACTTCCGTTCCTCTTTCCAATCTACTTATCGACACATTTTCCAATTTTCCTAAGAATTTCAATGTCCTACATATTAATGCCCAACCCGTTCCTGCACATTATCCTGACTTATTAGCCTCTTTTGATTGCGCCAACGTGCATGCTATTTTAATTTCTGTAACATTCCTTAAACCCTGCCTTCCTACCTCCTCCTTCTCTATAGCTAACTTCCATCTCATACATAATGACCGTACAGGTAAGGGTGGTGGTGGTGTAGCCATCTATATTCGCAACCACTTACCTTTCACAATTGTTAGTAAGTCTCCATCGCAATACTCTGAAACTGCTGAACATATTTTTATAGAAATTTTAGTTGGTCGATTAAAGCTATTACTTGGGGTCTTTTACAGGTCTTCACACTTTGGAGACCTTATTGGAGAAACATATGTCAAGCGTTGATCACACCAAGAGCCTTAGTTCTTGGAGACTTTAAAACCTGTATTATTAAAAATGATTTACGAGCAAAACAACTCCTTAACATCATTAATAGCTCAAATTTAAAATTGCTTCCTTCGAATCCTACACATTTTTTCCGAACTGTGCCCCATCCCAACCCGATCTTATGATTGCTTTCTCCGTTGACCATGTTATGATCCATGGTCAACTTCCTGCTGACGCCTTTTCCTACCATGGTTTAATGTATTTGTCTCATAATGTTCGTCCCCCTAAGCCCAAGCCATCTATCGTCATGCGACGCAGTTTTGAAAAATTTAATAATGACGAGTTCTTGGTGGATCTCAATGACATCGACTAGAACGTCATTTTTAACACAACAACTATCGATGACAAGTTGGAGATATTTAATTCTATTTTAACTGAGCTGAGCTGAGCGACAAGCACGCTCCTTTTCGGCCAATTAAATTAAAACACTTACCCGTTCCATGGCTTACGCCAGATATAAAGTCACTGATGACTAAAAGAAATGTGGCGAAATCCAAATATAAGCATAATCCCACCGATCAGAATCTTTTAAGGTATAAGAGCTTGCGTAACCGATGTAGCAGAGTTTGCAGGGACGCGCAACGTAACTATATTGACTCGAGCTTACAAAACTTAAGCCCATGTAAGTTGTGGTAATTTCTGGAATCGCTAGGCATTGGCCGGCAACGTAAGGATTTGAATTGCAATCTAGACGTTGATGCCTTGAATAAACACTTTGCCTCGATAACACCTATGGACAACGCAATTAGGGCAAATACATTGAATTATATCAACTCCTTGCCGTCTCCCACAATCGTTTCTTTTAACTTTGCTCCTATTACCCCATCCCAGGTAAGAAATAGTATCCTAGCCATCAAATCAAATCTGCAAAATGATTATTTTGCCCTTGGAAGTCTTAGCTCCAGTCATTACCCTTTTCTCAGTATGTGGCGCATTGCCCGCGTTATCCCCATACCCAAAACCAAAGATCCAAAATCCTTCTCTCACTACCGTCCTATCTCCATACTTCCTTTCTTGTCAAAGGTCTTGGAACGTACTGTTTTTCAGCAACTAAATCAATATCTATTTGACAACCATATATTATCCGAGTTCCAGTCTGGATTCCGTAACGGGCATAGCATGGACAAAAAAATCTTACAGTCATTGCTTTACTGGACTTTAGAAACGCCTTTAATACCGTTGATACTGGATCTCTTGGTTGCTGTTCTGCGTTTAATAAATAGCTCTCCTGAAGCCTGAGTGGTTCAGAAGCTATTTATGTGATCGGCGACAGTACGTTCAAGCCAATGACAAATCATCTTCCCTTTGCTCTCTTTCTGCCGGTGTTCCCCAAGGTGGTGTCCTCTCTCCTCTCCTTTTCTCCATTTTTTTTACTTCAGTTTCCCAAAATCTATGCTCTTCCTTTCATTTTTATGCTGACGACCTTCAAATTTACTTAGCCGCCCCGTTTGATGATGTTAGTGAGGCTATTTATAAGCTTAACGAAGATTTGCGGAATGTTAGTAGGTGGAGCAAATCTTTTGGCTTAACTGTCAATCCTGCCAAGTCACAGGTCAGTATTATTGGTGGCTCTAAGCAACTAAAAAAATTTGACCAGAATAGCCTCCCTGCTATCCAGTTTGGCGGCGTCGATATGGGCCTGAGCCCATCTATTAAGAACCTTGGTATTATTATAGACAATTCCCTATCTTGGTCAGTACAGATAGCTGAGGTTAGCCGTAAATTATTTGCCACGGTCGGATCGCTCAAACGTTGGAAATATTTCCTACCTAAAAAGACCAAAACTGGTCTAGCTCATTCACTACTGTTACCGATTTTAGACTATGCTGATTCGTGTTACCCAGATTTATCTGAGGAACAACTAAATAAACTAGAGCGGTTACAAAATCTATGTATTAGATTTATCTTCGGTTTACGTAAATTTTATCATGTTTCTGATCATTATCGTCCGCTTGGATGGCTTCCTATCCGACATCGCCGAAATTTCCGCATGCTGACTCTCCTCTATTCTATCCTGTACAACTCTTTCTCTCCCTCCTACTTAACACGTTAACTGCCATACGAGTATACTCGTAGTATTTTTTTTTATGGCTATTGCCACCATACAAAATGGTAAGTACGTGTATACTCGTAGTTGGCAGTGGATCCTAGTTCTAACTACAAGTTTACTCGTAGTATGGCAATAAAATAGTATTTTTATTAGCTATTGCCAAACTACGAGTATAGTCGTAAATAATTTGGCGCGAAAACTTGCGCTCCCATGCTCTGACAATCGGGAACTGAGGGCGCCGTACGATTGCTCTGACTCTGGCGCTCGCGTCACTTCGGGTAGGATCGTAAAGCTTCGGTATTGTTCGTGTTGACTCGCGGCACGTGCGAGATTCGTCGTGTGCATCAAATCTTTTGACAATTAGTGTGCAGTTTGTTTACATGCGCTCGCGTAAACAGGTGACAAATTAGCATAGATATTGTAATTTTGATTTACGATGTCTCGCAAACGTAGATTGTTTGAATTAAGTGAGTCGGAAGACAGTCGTAAAGGAGATTTATCTGCTGACGACGATGATTATGACTATCATCCTACAGCCGATGAGGAAGGCTCAAATGAAGATTCATTGAGCGAGATTGAAGAAGATTCACGCTGCCAGCGACGTTGTGGTTCACGATTGTCTACTTTACCCTTGGAGAGCAAAAACAGCGACATTTTATCCGTCGAAAATGGTGAACCTGGAACTCTCCCTCAATCTGAAGAGAGGGGTGATAGTGAGTCCATTGACGAAATATTTTCTGTTCGTCGCCCTCTCATGATACCGAATCGCCGTCCTAAGCACCGCATATTGGAAGATTCATCAAGTGCCGAGGAGGAAGAGAGACAAGTAAAACCGCGAGCAAGTAGCAAAAGAGAGGGCTGTCCCATGCAGCCTGTCCGTCGGGTATCAGTAAGTTCAGTTTTGTCACAAGAAAACCACGTATCTCAACAAGTTTCTCCTGTACATGACATATCAAAACCACCTTCTCCTGCGAACGTTGTAGATCTCAATTCTAATTTGAACCCACCTATATTGAATGTGGTGAATCCTTCGGTTTCTCGACCACCGTCACCGCAAGACGAAGATAATTGGGTAGATGTAGACAGCAATGATGAAGAGACTCCTCCAGACTTTCCGTTCACTGCTGATCCTGGTTTCAAAATTCAGTCTGCTGGATGGAGCAACGTAAGTCAGCTAATCGATTTATATTTCACAGACGATTTTATTAATCTTCTTGTTGCCCAAACTAATCTATATGCTAATCAGTGCTTGAATTCACGGCGTATTGGGCGCAATTCACGGCTGAAAGCTTGGAAAGGTACTACTTTAACAGAGATGCGGGTTTTCCTGGGTTTACTATTACATATGGGTACTGTCAATTTGCCATCTCTTGAACATTATTGGAAAAAAGACGATCTGTATTATATGCCAACTTTTTAGTGCGATAATTAGCCGGAATAGATTTCGATTGATACTCCGACACCTTCATTTTGCTAATAATGAAGAAGACGATGGAACTCCACTTTACAAGCTTCAGTCTGTGCTAGATCACTTCAATAAAGTAATGTCGGACATATATACACCCAAAGTTATCATTTGTATTGACGAATCGATGATGTTGTGGAGAGGTCTTTTGGTGTTTCGACAATATATAAAAAATAAAAAACACAAATACGGAATTAAACTCTATAAACTGTGTGAGTCGAATGGGATTGTTTTAAAAATTCGTATATACACTGGCAAGAACAACGAAGCAATCCTTAGAAATTCCAGAGTCGAATATAACCACTCCACACAAATAGTGATGGATCTTTTGCAGGGTTACCTTGACAAAGGGTACAAACTTTACACCGACAACTTCTACAACTCTGTTTTACTCACTAAGTTACTAACTGAAAGATCGACATATGTCTGCGGAACTTTGAGGAAAAAATCGCAAAGGAAACCCTAAAACTCTGTTGAGCACCAAACTGATAAAAGGCCAGATGATTACAAAGAGAACTAACAATATTTTCGTGTGCAACTGGAAGGATAAGAGAGAGGTGTTATGTATCTCTAATATGCATAAACCTATTCTGGTTCCCGTGCCAAATAAAAACGGTAGGGTTTCAATAAAACCTAATGTAGTTAGTGATTATAACAACGGAATGTCCGGGATCGATCTTTCAGATCAAATGCTCTCGTACTACTCAGCTCTTAGAAAGACATTGTTTTGGTACAAAAAACTAGCGATCCACATTTTTGAATCTTTCATTCATAACGCATGCATGATCTATAACCAGCAAGCCAATCTTCCTCCAGAAAAGAAATTAGATGCTCTTTCGTTCAAAGATGAGGTTGTAAAATATCTTTTAGGCGAGAAATTCATAAAACACAGTCATCATGAGCAGAAAAAGCAAGTAGAATTACATTACTTAGAGCGTTTACCACCTACCCAAAAAAAACAAAAACCGACGAAGCCGTGTCGTGTCTGCACCAAAGAAAAAAAACGCAAAGAAACAGTTTACTATTGTCCGGTATGCCCTGAAAAACCTGCCTTATGCGTTGAAAATTGTTTTAAAAATGTTCACTCCTTTGTGACTTCACAGTGATGTACCTAATTTTTTTTCTATTAAACTTAATTTTCTGATTTAAGTAATGTTTTATTCCAAATGCCAAAGAATTTAACCCCGTCCTCCTTACACGGCCACTGGTTTAAAATTCGTCAGAAATCGCATACAATCAACTACGAAAATACTCGTAGTTGGCGGTGCAGCTCAGATCATGTACTACGAGTATACTCGTAGGTTGGCAGGCAACGTGTTAAAAGATCGATTTTGTTTCCGAGGTGCCGATTCACTTCTTCACCTCCACCTTAGATCCCGTTGTGATAATCTCCTTACATTACCAACCTCCCATACCCTATTTTATTACAAGTCTTTTACTATGAAATCTGTAATTCTTTGGAATGAACTTCCTAAAGAAGTTCGACATTCCAAATCTCTATATCGTTTTAAAAATCGTCTAAAAGAGTACTTATTTAATTTAGTATAGTAGTTAATCTTTATCTTTTTAATATTATGTATATATTTTTGAACACGTTTTATGTATGTATGTATATATATGTATGTATGTATGTATGTGTAAAGTATATAAACATTAAACACTTTTTATGTAAGTTTATTTTCTATTATTGACTTATTTTATTATATATTATTTAATTATATTTCATAAAATTTCCACTGAGACGTTGTCCCCTTTTTCCTCATTACAATTTATCCGTAATGTTTCAAAGGTTGTCTGGTAGAGATTGCTTAAAGCAATAAGACCGCCTTTGCATACGTATTTTCTTTCAATTTTATTTGTGTTGTTCTTTGTATATATTTCTTTTATGTGTGTAATAAAGTATATTCTATTCTATTCTATTGTTTGCATAAGTCAATTCTGAAATAAACCGCTTGTAATCCATCCTGAATTATCTCTTTTTATATTAACCACTTCTGATTCCTAAAAATATATTCTAGATCCACTACACAAGACCTTTACACTGCGGCCATCGGAACAACTCTGGCCGACCACCGCGCTATAATGCTGGCCTGCATAGACGTACGTATACAGGCGGTTCCTAAATATAAATTTTGTCGAAATAATCAAAAAGTCTTTAAAAATTTAAACTCAATAGATTCTTCTTTTTAATGTGCCTCTCCAACAAGTGAAGGTTGGCAGTCAACTTCGCATACCGTAAAGTGGGGTAAATAGAACTCGAGGGGTGAATAGAAAAAAATCCGGGAGTTTGTAAAAGTTACATTTTTCTTTTTTGAAATTTGATAACATAGGTTAATTTGTAGTGTTTATTATACGGCAACACTTAACCGTTATATTGGTAATACATAAATAAATGTCAACTATGCAGACATTTAATAGAGGGCATTTAAAGTGAACGCGTATGAAACGGCTTTTATGAAGGGTATAAAACTTTTCTCGTATATTCAGTTTTTTTTTGTTATTTGACGTGTAAATTTGTTTATTTGGAGTGCGAAGTTAATCGTCTGTTAGTAACACAAGGGAATGTATATATATCGATTGATGTTTTTCTCATTTATTGTGTGTGAATACATATTGCATATTTTTTTATTTAGATACAAACGTACATAGTGTGTGTAGTGTACTTGATTGCCATGTGTTTTTGTCCCATCACAAAGTGCAACGACACGGTGACGCAATAATTAGCTGCGTAGACGCACCCGCTTGACCTTTAGTCACGCCCGTCTACAAACGGTTTTTTTTTTTTTTTTTGCATTGCGTGCCATCGTAAATTGTTACAAACCGGCCTTAAGTAGCGTACTTATAACAATAACAAAAAATGTCATTGCAACGGACTCCACCGAATTAATTTCGTATTTACTAACTCGTAACTAACTAACTAAATTCGTATATTGTGACAGGGCTGGATAATAAAGAAAAATGTCTCGCAATATATATTTATCGCCTAGATCTAGCCAAAGCATTTGATACTGTCTCCATTTCGATTCTATTAGCTAAATTAGAATGCTTGGGAATCAGAGGATTGCCGTTAGAGTTTTTCAAATCCTACTTAAGCGGACGCGCTCAAATGGTTAAAATACAGATCCAATTCGGCCTTGCTTCGGTGAGGTCGCACAATTGGGCTATTATATTTATTTCGATCCCTTGTCGAAGTGTTACTGTATTTATACTAGTGTTGTGCTGCGGATTCCTGCGACTGCTGAGCTGCGTGGCG
>DWNA01001914.1:0-13097 GCA_018249835.1 Heliconius besckei
TGATAATGTCACAAAGTTCCTATGCTATAATATTTTTATCTTTATTAATGAATGGTAAATAATTAACTTATTGTGTTTTTTTTTTCAAAATAATAAGTTAATTATTTATGAAACGTGAAGTATTATTGGTACAGTAAATTGAATTATATAGTTAGGTTTACATTTATGAGGGCTAGAAGTGACCTCATCAATGTCTAATAATAGTATAATTGTGGGCTCTATTCCTTCTAGACTTTTGCTATTTTACTTTGCTTGTTCTTCCTGGCAAACTAAGCGCGGTGTTGAGTTACGTTACTCAAAAGGATAGTATCGAAATTGGCCTCTGCCATTGCATGTTACTACGGCAGGACAAATGTAAAGATAACATTGTCGAAACAACAAATTTTTTAATAAGTTTTTCGACACAACAAGAATCGTAATTCAACACTAAATTTCGTTACACAAAAATATCACTTAGTCATATATAAAAATAAATGTCAACAAAAATTTAACGATCGACTCCTTCTACCCGATCTCTGATCTCCGAGCCAAATATATGGGACATGAGTGAATGTGAGGACAATCACGTACAAGAAAAACATAAGAATAAACAATATGACATTTTATAACTATTGGTTTTGTATTTAAAAATAGTCTTATGAAATAAATATGTGCTGTAAAATAAGAAAAAAATACAAGGTGTTGAATTACTGTGATATTATACATTTCAGTCGATTATTTTCAAAAAAATTGTCTACTATCTGTGCCTTAGCGTCATTATAATTACAAAGTATTAGAATTTATATTGTGCAAACAGTGGTAGTGGGTTCGACTTGTTTTCGGACATAATTAATATAATCATTTAAGCTCGCTGCTTCACATTTAGCTATTCTAAAACGAACGTCACACGACGGTAACAAGACAGTAACTTACATGCAAGAAAAAAAATATCGATTCTTCATTTAAAACTATAATAAGATAGCAATTGTATATAAAATTATCAATATAGTGTGTCCCTTAACTTAAACTCTATAAGCTTCTTTAATAAAAAAATGCAAAAATAATAGACGTGTTCAAGGATTCCAGGAACTCTCGATCAGTAACAAGTACCAACACAGAGTTATAGACCATTAAAAACGAGCCAGTGCCATACATTACAGTGAATCTTTGTGGCGAATATTAATCAATTGCATTTAAAGCAGCTGGAAATATCTCACACCTGGATTTATTCTGAGATCACCTCTATTGGGATTCCAATGTTTACGTCTGCTTGGTGTTATTCAAAGTAAACTTTCAACCACAAGGAACTGTTAGAACAGTATTTTACGAATTTGATGTGTTTAAGAGCGCTTCCCACTAAATCAATCTTGTTCAACCCGTTAGATTTAAAACTTTAACATCTAATATTAACATTAAAGGCCGTCGTGACTCAGTGACAGAAGCGTGTGTAGGCGCAACGTAGTGAGTTCGTTTCAATAGAAGAATTACGTTTAATTTACATTGACTAAATAAGAAATGTATCAATAATGATCTATAGTACAAAGGTATAATAAATCGTTTTATTTTTCAGCCGCGGACGAAGAAAAACAAAAGTAAGTTTCACAATTTTTACTTCATAACTTTTTAAGGAAATTACTTTTACTAGTGTATTTTCTTACTAAAGCTCTAAAAGCAGTTATAATTATTATATTAAAAGGCTTATTTTATTTAATTGTTTTTCTAACAGGCAAGTAGACGGTAAAGCGCCAACTTTCGCGCGCAAGCCAGCCATTCGTCAAGAGGACGATGGCAAGCGACTAATATTCGAGTGCCGTATCGAGGCTGAGCCGGTGCCCAGCGTCGCCTGGTTCCACAACACTATGGAAGTCAAACATAGTCCGAGACATAAGGTATTTTAATAGAAATTAATTATATAAAGAATAAACGTTAATTATATAAAATAGATTGAGGCCGTCGTGGTGTAATGCGACGGTTGTGGGTTTTATCTCCACTCGAGGAATAATTTTTTATTTATTTATATATAGGCAACAAGGTAAAAGTTTGGCGCTGAGTTTCACAACTCAACAAGCAATGCTTCCGTAATGGCGAAAAATGAAGAACGGAGAACCAGTGTTTTACACTAGATTCCCTCTGCCTACCTTACGATGTACAGAGTACAGCGTAAAGCAATTTTTTTATATAGCTTTCTTAAGAAAATAAACTGATTAATTTCTTTGTATTGTATTTGGGAAGCACTGTCGTAAGAACTAATCATTTTATTTTTTATCATTATTAAATAAGGAATTGAACTGGGTGCAAAATCACCCCTTTTAAGATTATAAAAAAATATTAATAAGTTTTTGAACAGCACTTAAACTAAAACTATAGTACGTAGGTACTACAGGTAGGTAGGTAGGTACACTCAAACTAAAACTATAGTACCTACGTACTATAGTTTTAGTTTGAGTGCTGTAAAGCATAAAAGGATAAAGACATAACTATATTCATATAGTTATTCTATTGTCATAGAAATCTTTAAAGTGGCGAAGGTTTTCTTATATTATTAGCAAAAATATATATATAAAGAGTATATCGATTATTTAAAGATGACCTTGACCTAAATATATTTCAAGAAGACATCCTTACTTAAGCCATTAACCTCAATTTAGTGTAACAACACATTTCATAAAAACTATAAAAAAATTACAAGTCTGTATTTATAAAATCTTTTTAGGAGATTAAATAAAAAAAAACTAACGCTCTATATTTTTTCGATTTCAGTTAACAGTAAGCAAGGACGGTAAATCGTACTACGCGTCGTTAGAGATCAACAACGTGACAGTGGAAGACGCTGGCAAGTACCGAGTTACAGCCAAGAACGAGCTCGGCGAGAGCAACGCTACAATCAGCTTGAACTTCGACAGTGAGTTACATAAATATTATAATTGTAGGAAGTTAAATTATAATAAAAATGGAAATATAAAAAAAATACTCACATAGTTCTATATGTTTTGATATGTTCAATCTCTATAATAATAGTTTAATAAATAATTAGTGATTTACTTATCAAAGGTATAAGAAGGATAAAAATAAAATATGGATGAAATTTTATATATATTCCAATACACTGCAAATACACATAACATAAAATGCACACATACAAACAATTACACATAACTCAAAATCTTATTTTTATAAATATATTAAAATTAATTAAATATAAAAATATTTTTTTTGATAATTAAGAAATGTTGCTTTACATTGTTGATGCTTATTTGTATGTGTGATTCTAATCTCATAAATATATTAGATCTCATTATTGTGAACGTAGAATTTGCAGCAAAGCTTTTTCATTAACTAATTCACAAAAAATTGTAGTTACTCAATTTTTTTATTCCATATTTTAATTTATGTAGATTTTAAGATGTTTTCTGTGAAGAACAAGTAATGTGACTTAAATGTAATTCATAAATTAAAAAAAAATAAACACATATTAAACCCACATGAAATTAAACATATTTTAAAAGTGCATTATACTAATAAGTATATATTAAATATATTTAGACCTCATATCTCATATATATATATGTATCGCTAAAGCTTGACTAACATTCCACACCCGAGCGCTTTAAATTGTGTTAAATGTTTTTAAAATATGAAATCTTTACTTTGCTTGCGCGTAAGCACGTATATAAATACATTTAAGTAACCTTAGCAACTGTAATGCGTACTGATCGGGATATATTTAGAATCAATTTAGATGAAATAATGAAGTTTATTTATGTATCTATTTGATATATTTAACTATATTCTTCCTTAATTAACTCTTATATACCAACCTGAGTTATTATTAATACGTACACAAATCGTTAGAAAACATCTTAAATATTTCACAAATTTCCAATGATTTTAATGGCAAAGCTGCAAATCTTCGTGGCAATTTAACAGAAACGAATTTACTAATATAAACACTGATATAGGCGATGAAGCGCCCGTACCTGAAGACTTTATCAAACCGACATTTACGGAGAGACCTGTCATCAGGCAATCGGAGGATGGTACCAAAATTACGTTCGAATGTCGATGTGTTGGCAAACCGAAACCAACCATCACATGGTAAGGACAATCTAGAAAATGAAAATATTCTAATGTCCTTATAATTTGACTTTGTATCTTAATGCGTAAACATGCACGCAGGTACCATGGAAAGAAATTAATAAAAGAAAGCAGTCGATACAAAATATCATTAGAAGAGGATCAAACGTTATATCATATGGCGCGATTAGAAATTATAGGGGTAGAAAATTCTGACAAAGGAGAATACAGGGCTGTGGCTAAAAATAAGCACGGTGAAGGCGTGGCAAAAATAAATTTAAATTTCCAGGGTGGGGATAAACCAAAGTAAGATTGATTTTAGCAATATTTAAAGTATTCTCTTTTCGGCTTAGGATATTTACTAACTCTTAATCTTTTAAACAGAATACCTGATGGCAAAGCACCTAGATTTCCCAAAAAACCTACGATTAGGCAAGAGGGAGATATTTTAATAATGGAATGTATCTTAGAAGCATACCCCGTACCCGACATTACCTGGTTTCACGGTGACAAAGAGATTAGGGACGGTGCTAAAATGAAAATGTCTAGGAAAGCTATAGGAAAAGATACTTTTAACCTTACTCTAGAAATTTTAAGTCCTACACAGGAAGATGGTGGGAATTATAGATGTAACGCTTTCAATGTGTTTGGTGAAAGCAATGCAAATATTGCTCTTAACTTCCAAGGTAATAAGAGATTGAAATATGTATATTCAAATTTAAATTATTGGGTTAAGTACGCATTCAGTAGCGTCGCATGTGAGGCCTAAAGCTTTAATGCTGCATGATATTATATTGTTATAATGACAAATCAGTATAAATTGCATTATGTTGTTTAGGTGGGGATGACGAAAATGGTTTTGCACCGTCATTTGTGGAAAAACCTCGAATCATTCCCAACGAAGATGGCACGCTTATTACAATGCGCTGTGTCTGTAAAGCCAAGCCGGTGGCAGAAGTTACGTGGTACAGAGGCTCGAACGTTATCAAGGCTAGCAGTAAAATAGAAATAAAATCATCAGTCATTAGCGAGGATGTTTATGAATTGGTATTGCTTTTAACAAACCCAACGGCAGCGGACGGTGGCGCCTATCGTTGTCATGTTCAGAATGAATTTGGAGAAAGCAATGCTAATCTTAACTTGAATATTGAAGCAGAACCCGAACCTGAGGGTGAAGGACCAACTTTTGTTGAAAAACCTACAATTCAATCAAAAGAAAATGGTAAACTGGTTATAATGGGTTGCAAAGTTAAAGCTAGTCCTAGACCAACGATCGTCTGGTACCACGAGGGTAAGGAAATCAGGGACTCGTCGAAAATAAAAACTAGGGTAGAAGTAAAAGAAGATATTTATACTATAATTTTGGAACTTGTCGACCCTGGTATTGAAGACTCCGGGTTGTATAAATGCAATATCAAAAATGAACTTGGAGAGCTCAATGCAAATCTTACGCTCAATATTGAAAGTAAGTTCTTAAACAATTTTTAAATATATTAAAATACTGTCGTATGTAGAAATTTTAATCCAAAATAAAATAAATATAGTTTATTATAATATAATATTATTACTCGTGAATAAATGTACGTATGTTGTTTTCTTACAGTCATTCCAGTTATTAAAGAAAAGCCAAAGATCATTAAAATAATTAAAAAGAAGACTGTAATTGTTGAATGTAAAGTATTAAGTAAATTTGCACCATCTTGCACGTGGTTCAAAGAAGCCAGTGCGGTTAAAGAAGATTCTAGGCACACTGTTCTTATAGAACCTGTTAGAGAGGTAAATATATCCTGCTATTATATAAATCTCTATTATTTATCACTTTAATCTATAGATTATTTTACATTGTCATGTAAGACGTAAATGATTTGTATTCGTGTATCTTTTAGGGCGAGTTTGCAGTCAAATTAGAAATTTCCAATGTGTCGCAAAATGATAAAGGATCATATAAACTTGTCGCTAAAAACGAGAAAGGAGAGGCAACATCACAACAAGTTGAAATTATCGATATTCCTGAGGAAAAGGGAGAAAAACCACAGATCATTAAACACTTTAGGAGCTTGGTATGTTAAATGATATTTATATTAAATTATATATATATTTACCGCAACATAAATATAAATATGTATGTGTCTTTTTTATAATTCTATTTTATATATGTTTTTGATACTATGTGATTATTTATATTTAGGCTAGAAAAGAAAATGAGGAAGCCGAGTTTATTGCTGTCTTGAAAACATCAGACCAATCCTGCAGATGTACATGGTATAAGAATTCTACAGTTATCAGAGATTCTTCAGAAATAAGCACCTCTTTCGATGGTACGAACGCTCGACTTTTTATCAGAAAAGTAACAACAAAATATGTAGCCAATTACAGAGTTGTGATACGAAATGAATTTGGAGAAGATGAATCTAGTGCTGATTTAACAATTATTGAAGAAAAAGTAAGTATAAATGTATTAGAAATATTTCATGTCAATATATATTTTATAAATATTTTATTTAACTCATGTATAAATATAGAAAAAGAAGAAGGAAGAAGAAGAAGAAGAAACTACAGTTATTGAAGAGTCAGAAGAAGAAATGTCAATTGTTGAGGAAAAATCGATTATTGAAGAAAATCACATTGAAGAGAAAAAGGTTTGTTATTGCATTGTATTGACAAAAAAAGAATAGTTATTTAAATTATAATGCTGAATTATGTTTGATAAGTTAAGAGATATATTTATATTTATCGGGTTTACTACTTTTTTATTAGCAGAAAGCTGTAGATAAACAAAAAGAAGAGGAACAAATTGTCATAGAAGAAAAGAAAGCAGCTGCTAAAAAAGTAATAAAGAAGGAGGAAGTTAAAATAGAAGCCAAAAATGAGGAAGTTAAAATTGAAGGTAAAAAAACTGAAGCTAAGGTAGAATCTAAAAAAATTGAATCAAAGGTACAGGAACAGAAAAAGGCGGAAGTAGATATAGAAGAAGCGAAAAAAATACTTGAGAAAAAGACTGCTAAAACTGAGGCAGACAAGAAAGCTCTCTTAGAAAAGATTGAGAAAAAGAAAACAGAAAAAGTTCCAGAAGCTGAGCCCAAGATTGAAGGCATTCCAAAATTAAAGCCAGTTAAACCTAAAGAGGAACCTAAACCTGAAGAAGAAAAGAAGGTAACTAAAAAGACTGAGGAAAAGAAAAAGGTTATCAAAAAGAAAGTTGTTTCTAAAAAGAAGGAAGAAGAAGTAAGTACATTTTTGTCTCTAACTACATTTATTCTGTATAGATGTAAAAAACAAACAAATATATATTTTAGACAACAAATAGATATGCGATTAAAAAATATTTAAAAAAATATTTCATAAGTGTTTAAAACGTAATCTAATTGTCATGTATTGTGTTGTGTTGTGTTAACATTTAGATGTGCTAAAACCATTTTTACTTTAGGACGAATTGGAGTTTGTTGATGATTATGAGCGTCCTGTTCTGGAGAAATATGAACGAATTACACCCACACCTCTTGAAAAGAAACAAAAAGTTAATGACACACCTAAGGTAATCACACAACAGAAAATACTCTACATAGATATGTACATACTTATACTTAGACTACATACATATACTTTGTATATTTTATTTTGTTGATTTTACTTTAATATATTAAATTATTACCGTTAATCTCAGACAAAACGCGCGTCATTGTCTGAAAGTGTTAAAAGTCAGCCAGATGAAAGTGATGAGGAGCCATCACTTGCTACTTCTGCACCTGAGAAAAAACCTAAAGTTGAACCGAAAGAAAAGGTATAATTTTAAAATAAATGTACTCTGTTATTTATATGAATGTTAGTCGTCTTGTTACTCAAATAGATTTTCCGTTCTATATTTTTTGATTCGTATAAAACACGAAATTAATTCATATCAATAATGATATAGGTTGAAGAAGAACCTAAACGTCTTAGTATTAAAAAGGGTGTACTTAAACCAGAAGAGCCTGTCGATGAAATATCACAAATTAAACTATCTAAAGCGCCGATAAAACCTGGCGAAGAAACTACTGAAGAACCACAAGTAGCGCAATCGAAAAAGCCTCTGAAAAAGGTAGCTTCTACTTTGGCCTTTAAATAAATATATCAATTATTATTAATAATAATGTATACTTATGATATTTAAAAAAAATTAATAAATATGTTTACTTTAGCTCGAAGAACAAAGAGAATTCGTAGATGATTATGAACGTCCAGATCTTGAGCAATATGACAAAGTCACACCAACACCATCTGACAGGTCCAAGAAATCAAACGGAGTCAGTGAGGTACAAAAATACAAAATATAGAATTATATATCTACGTATATATATACAATAAATTAGGTTTGCGGTACAATAAAACATGCGTTGAACATATTTTTTAGGAATCGCCAGAATTCGTTGATGACTATAAAAAACCCGAATTGGAACAATACGAAAAAGTTTCCCCAACTCCTAAAGATAAACGACGTCCTAGCGAAAATCAGGTAGTTAAATTTGCTTTAAATAATTAAAATTGTTTTGAAGTAAATATTATTTAAAAGTTGATTACGTATTTTTAAAGGACGAAACTGATATAATGAAAGGTAAAATTAAACCTAAACAAAACGAAGATGAACCGGAAATACCAACCTTAAGAAAACGATCTGTGGCTAAAGACAAGGTAGAGCTGGAATATATATTTAAAAAATATATAAGCAATATAATTTATAATTTACCTTATTCTTACGATATTATTTAATTTAGGAGGATGAGAAAAAACCCGAAGAGAAACCAAAACCCAAAGCGGTTAAAAAGGATGAGCCAAAGGCTAAGAAACGTCCTTCTCTTAAAGAGAAAGAGGTATTAAATGATCTGGTTTGGAATAATACAAATAACAAATAATACGGTTTTTTATTATACTAGGCCTTTAATATATCTTGGCGTTAGTTTTAATTCTGCGTCACAAATCACAATTATTCACTGAAAATATATTTTTTGCACAGAATAATATTTCTTTGAGCTGAAAAATATAGTGCATATTTTTCGGCTGTACTTACGCACATATTTCTATACAAATACACAACGGCATATAAATTTTAACTATTACCTTGCATGACATGAAAAAAATTAACTGTACAAAGTTGTAAGCAACCCAGCGCGCTCCACACTTACAGATGATACTTAATATAATTTAATTTATAACTTCATTATTTGTTTTGAACTGACTTACTTACTATACTTACACAATGCTTACTATTATTAAATTATTAATACTGCAGATAATATTTTGTGTTTAGATATTTACTAGTACTTATAATATAGGTATCTATATAATTATTTTTAAAACCTGCGTTTTAATTTTTTTTAACGAACACTAATTGAGTCACAAACTGATAATATAAAAAGTAATAATTTTGAAGGTCGAGGTAGAAGAATTTGTCGACGATTATGAGAGGCCAGTTCTCGAAAAGTATGAGAAAATTACACCAACACCAATTGAGAAAAAGAAGAAGGTATACAATTCTCAATACACACTACACATAATACATGCTTGTAACTCGTGCTGTCAATATATTTTTTCAAGAACATAATAAATAGTAGATTTTGTTTACGATTTAAAAAATAACTTTCTAAGAAAATGTACAATTATAGTGTATAAATTTATTCAGGAGGATAAAAAACCCGATGAAGAAACTTCCTCTGCGACCGTACAAAGACGGCGATCAGTTAAAAATAAAGATAAACCGGAGGTACAGCATATTATAATATGATAATAATATTATAGGAAAGTTAGAATCAGCAATATAACTCATAAATGTATTACTTTCCCTTAGCCAATGGACGTTGACGAAAGTGTCAGTGTCTCTAAACCTAAAACTCCGATAAAGCCAGGCCAAGAACCTGAAGACGTTTCATTTACACAAAAAACACCGGCTGAAATAATACCTACGGTTCGTATATACATACAAATAGCACATAAACTTAGTATTAGATACTTATAACGCTTCATATAAAAATTACGTTATTTCATGTAGGAAGATGAGGCAGAAGCTAAACTTAAAATTAAGAAACCAGAAATTATCGAAGAAAAAACGATTAAACGTCCGTCACCTAAGGATAAGGAACAAAAGGTACGACGTCCTCTATATTTCAATTTGAAAAAATATTGGGATTATTATATAGAATCTAAAATGTATCAAAATTACAAAGTACGCATAATACAAAATTAAAAATCATTCACAGATTGGCAAAGTTTTACCTTTATCGGTGACACAATTATTAGAAAGAATGTTAATACTTATAAAGGTAACATTGTATAGCGTAGAATATAGTTAGTAGACTGCTAAAAACATACACAATTTGTCACCTCTCAATAATATATACATATAGTAATATATATATAATAGATCCACATTTTAGACAATATGTACACACTTTATTTTCAAGCACTACTTATAGATTTATTTCACTATTTATTTGTATCACTTTATCTTGAGTTTTTCACATTTTTTTACTACTTGCGAGCTTAGGGTGAGGATACTGAAGAGGCGGTCAGTCTTACCAAGCCTAGAACTAAAACAAGCACGATTGCTCCAGAGGAAGCATCTTTGACACAAAAGAAACCTGCTCAGAAAAAGCCTACGGTAGTTATCTCTTCTTATTTTCTAATTATCTCAGCCGAATTATACAATTTAACAGATATTATAATTAAATAAGTAATATGTCATAGGAGGGCTCGGAAGCTGCTCAACTTAAAGTTAAGAAACCCGCAGTCGTCAAGAAAAATACCACTGATGAGGTATATAAACTTATATTCATTCGTGAATACAAATTTAATTTAAATAGATTAGAGCTGAGGTAGTTACGGAATAACTATATTAATATAACTTTAATTAATTTTAATAGCACATTTTCTAGATAGATGTAATGCACATACATACACACTAACATTTTAGTCTCACATGCACTACAAAAACCGCTTTTATAACGTAGAAATTCCGATAGTTTAACTTGAGTATATTATGTATTTAGGAACCTCTGGCAATAAAGGGAGGTAAATTTGAAGTGCCGCAACTAAAGAAAACTGTCAAGAAAACAACTGAAAAGCCCAAAAAGGCTACGTCTGACAATAAAGAAAACGTTGATGGGGTAAACATCTTGAAATACTGAAAGTTGTTTGTGACGTCCCATTGTAATCTTATTGTCTTTGTTTCTCTTCTTTTCTATCTCTTTTTGTACTTCTATCTTTTCTTTTTACACATCGTCACACTCCACTTCCGTTTTTATGTAAACGTCGCTTTTTACACTATTACACAAGATCACACTTAGCAAAATATTGCACACGAAACACTTCATTACAGCCCTTTTCACGAATTGAGTTTGATTAAGTTCCGGTGTCTTCGTCGTTGTCCTTCAAAAAATGGTTGTAAGAATCGCATGTTGCTATTAAATGTTATTTGTTATATGTTATTTTTACAGATTGGATCCTCTATGTGTTTGTTTTCAAGATATGGATTAAAAAAATTGTAAAATTAAAATGATAGGTAAAAGTATAATGATATAAGCTCTACAGTGATATTTTCTTATATTACAGTATGAATTAGATTTCGTTGATGATTACGAGCGACCAGTTCTTGAGAAATACGAAAAAATATCGCCAACTCCAACTGTTAGAGAAAAGAAAGAAAAAGAAATAGCTAAGGTGAGATAATTATGTTATTTGGTAAATATACGTTACTCTTTGCCAAAAATACACATTTAGATTTTATCGACAAAGTCACTATAAACCTGTCTTAAATCAAAATCTTTTACATGTTTTACATATTTATTTTTTTGTTCATAGGTGGACAGTCGAAGAACTTCAGTACAGAGTGAGGTTTGTATTAAAATATTGTCTCAATTAAACAAGTCATTATAGTTTTTTATGTTAAAACTGTGTAGTTTTGTATATTTTTGAATTACGGTAAAAGGAAAGACAACCAATTCCTCAATAGATTTCTAGTCAGACGAGGGACTTTTTTATTTATTTTAAATATTTTCTTTTTCCCAATTTGAACGAGAATCTACAATTATAGACCTGTCAAAAAGGCCAAGTTAGCCACTGTAGAATTATTATATTAATATACATCCATATAAAAACTTTGACGTAAAAGATATAAAAAAGTAATCAATTTAACAGCAGATACAAGTGGTTGCTCAACAAGCCCATCTTGCTGTAAAGGTAAATTCTCAGTGTGGTGTGAAGCATTATTGTAAATAGGTCATACAAAACTGTTATATATGTTACCCCTTCCTTGATTGAATATTTATTTATTTACAATGTTTTATATACAGTTGTGCCTAAGTTTAGCTTGTTATAAGCTGTGAATAATGAGTGATAATGATCCTACTATTGACCCATTGTATCTTATATGTATGTGTAATACACACTTCAATAAGTTACCACCAACAACACCAGAAATAATAGAATTATTTACTTTGAATGTTTATGAAATCTTCATTAATATTTTAGTATACACTAGTAAAATAAACAAAAAAATAGAATGCTAAGTAAAAGTTTAAAAATAAAAAAATTATCAATATAGTAAATAAGCTTGAGTCCTATACTCATGTTTAAATTATCGCATCATATTATGATTTTATAATTTATCATAATTATTACATGAATTCTATGATATCAAATAAACGTTCAAGAATTAAAAAAAATATATTCTATTTCGTTTTAACACTGACTGACACTCATAGCTGAATTCTTGTCAATAAAGTATCAGAATCAATATTGTTATTAAAAATGTGTGCTTAAAACTTCCGTATAGAATAGAGACTATTATATTATTATTTTTTTCAGTGTCGCATAACATTAAAAATCAATAATTTTCCTTTCAGACCGAAAGTAGAAGGGCATCCGTCCAAAGCGAAGTAAGTAAATATTGTTTTATAGTGCCTAAATATTATTTTATTATTTCATTTTATGATAACCTAGCCTTTAAAATAAATTCTTAATACAATAATAAATCATAGCAACTTCATCCACACTCATCAACTTCTTTATACAAA
>DWNA01001915.1:0-13095 GCA_018249835.1 Heliconius besckei
TATTATGTGAATTATATTTTTTACTTTCACGCTTTTTTCCGCATTTAACAGGGCAAGAAAAAAGAAGTTTAGTGTTAAAACAAATTACCTAATTTGGGAAAATGAAAATTATTTCAGCTAGTGATGGAACCCACACTCACTGAGCTTAGAATGAGATGCTATTCTATTCTATGGTGGCCTCAGAAGAAATATGTTTACGAATATATATTTTCCAAGTCGAGGTCTAGACTCTTGAGAGACCTCTTAGTAAATAGCGTATGTTGCTATTATATAATTTAAAATATTTTTTTCGAAAAAGCATAAAAATGTAGAAAACGAAACGTAACATAAATAATCATGTAATTTCGTAAGTTTTATAATCAGCTGAATGATATACTAGAGTAATTCACAATGTATCTGGTAGGCGTATGCCAGAATTATTCTGCGTGTTCCAATCTAAATTCCAGACTTCAACACCACTCTTTTATTTCCCTGAGTGGGAATAGAGCCCGCTGCCCAACGATCATCATTTTATATTAAAAGATACATACATCACCTTCACGCTATATATCGCAACCTAGTGTTAAAACACTCCGTTCCCCACGTTCCGCCGAATTCTGAAGGCAATGCGTGTTGAGTAGCGGAACTCCACCCTGTGCTTTTACCTTAACATTAGAGGGAAGAAATGAAAATATGAATTTAAATACATACTTAATTTCCTCGAGTGGGGATCGAACTCACAACCAGCCGCATTTCCAGTCACACTTGGTGCCTCTACGCCACTAATGGCCTTAACAATACATACATACTTATATACAAAACTACATACATAGAGAACGCTACATGTCATTGGAAACCTTTCTGCCTAGTTTGATCTATTTTCCACTCGCTTTGTTTCTGCTTAGAAAGTTGTTAATTTTCATATATTGTTATATACGGCGACTAGATATTACAAGTGTTTTTTATTTTTTCCTATTTTATTTCTTGTATTAGAAATTAGAAAATGACTTGTATACTATGTTCCTTGTACTTAACTAAAAAGTGTCTATTATTTATTTATATATATTCTCAATTTAGCACTAACTGTATCTCGCATATACCTAGCGGATAGCTGGTAGGGAGCCGGTACGCAGAGGGAATCAAATAAGTATTAAGGCACTCCGGTTTTCCACAAGAAAAAAAATCTAAACAGAGTAGACCACAGTGTCGGGAATATGGTAAAAAAATAAATTTCAATAAATGACAATACGCTTTTTATAGTAGAATCGTAAACTTCTTTAGAAATTGCGTTTGCCAACATTAAAAACAAAATAAATGTCAGGTTTTAAATTCACTTACATAAATTTACTGTTATGATAAAATAAGCTTTACTATTTTTCATTTTATGTGCTGCATAAGTTTATGGGTAGTAAAAGGAAATTTAAAAGAACTATTTTTATCTTGACATACATATTTTCTATATCATAAGAGAGAACCTAGAGATTTTTCACTTTCCGGCCGATTTAAGGACGGAAGGATGCTGGGTGCTCTTTGCTGAGCAAATAAAAATCAAAAACATTTCTAAATATAAATTTCCCATGGGAGTCGACATAACTTACTTACATACTTATATACACTTTATAGGAGATCAGTCGTGCCATCAAAGGTTATGGGATCGATTCTTACTCGAGGAAATTAGAACGCGTTGTTGAGTTCCACTCCAGCTCCACGGAATTCGGCGGAATTTGGTGTACGGAGTGTCTTAACACTAGGTTCCCAGGTTCCCCCTTGTCTATCCTGCTATGTGTGGAATATAGCGTGGAGATAAAAAATATCTTTATATGATATTTTTTTATATTATACATAAATTGGAGATATTCCACTCTTATACATTATTCTTATACTTCCATACGTTCTGAGACTCGCATGTTTCGCTAACATTCCGCTCCGCGCTCCGAAATAACAAGATGCTTTATTTATGTCGGAGCACGGACATTTTTCTTAAAACTCGGTTTTGGAAAATCATGTACAACACAAAAATAAGAAATAAGCTTAGGCTATTTTAAAAACAACACTTGTAGATCTCATACGATTCCTTTTTATATATATTTCATACATATTTCTAAGTCATGCACTTTTGAACTATAATAAACCAAAAGAAAACAACACTATAAAACGATACGATAGCATTATCAGTACTGTGAAAAGATAATGGCATTTCTGGTAAAAAGAGCCTGTGGGACTTTAAAGTAGTTTTTTTTTAAAATTATAAGTAAGTTTGTATGAATAGTATAAGTAAGTCTTCAAGAATTTAAAGTTTTTGAGAATATAAAAAAAATATACATGTATATAATATATAAAGGAATAAAATAACGTAACCTAACGCCTTTAATAGTCTATGGAAAACGGAGAAATTTTACCGAATAGGAATTGTATCTATAACTATTGCATTATGTAAGGCATGTTCCAATTGCGCGGCGATGGCACTTGTAGGTACGTTGTCGGTGCATATAGAAAAGCATATAAATTTTTAACTTTGAGTAGATTTTGCTTCTATTTTAAACTTCTATTTTAGCGTCCGTCGTGAAACACACAACTAAGGTTTGTATGACAATCTAACCGCTGGTATAGTGTAACGTTATATAATTAACGTTATGTAATTAAGG
Organism: Heliconius besckei; assembly: GCA_018249835.1. NCBI lineage: Eukaryota > Metazoa > Arthropoda > Insecta > Lepidoptera > Nymphalidae > Heliconius > Heliconius besckei. The sequence continues at coordinate 2,625 of DWNA01001915.1, forward strand.
GGTTATAGGTTTGATATATGTATTATATAACACAGTAGTTCCTAAGATTAAAGCTATCAAGTAAACAAACACAAACTTGAGGCCAGTTGTAGCGCATTGCCATGTGCGACTGTAAGCACGAAAGGTTGTGGGTTTGATTCCCACTCGAGGAAATAGAATATTTAATATTATTTTAATTTTCTCCCTCTAGTGATGAGACAACACGCGGCGTTGAGTTCCACTACTCACGACGCAACACCTCCGGAATTCAGCGAAAAGTGGGGAATGGAAGCACCTTGAAATTAGATCCTAGGTTTCCTAAAAATACCCGTTTTAAGATTGAAGCTAAATAAGCTACAAAAAATAAAGATGTAACTTTTTAGTAACAAAGTTAATAAATTCCACACACTTTTTTCAGCCATTAGCAAATCAACGGAAATCTTCCGAAAGCTGTCTAACATTTCTCCATTCCGCAGTTTCTTCTAACCATTTGTTCCTGCCGAAAATCCAGTGATAAATGTGTGTGCCAACTCCCAGAATGAGATACAATAGAATTCAACTTTGCGTTTTTCGCTTTTTGTACCTAATCGATCCTACATAGAATACAAAACAACCTTGCCGAGTTAAATTAACTTGAAAATATTTATAGTTCTTTTATTTCTTGTTATTTACTTAGCTCAGATTTATATTACTAGTTAAATCGGTATTATGAGGTTACATTGTTTTGTATATAATATGCACGTCAATGTATATAGAAAAATGTTGTTTTTATTTCTCTACTCTATTTTACTTTTTATCTGTGTATATTTCAATAAGAATATTCATATCTATTTTCGTCTCTTGCATGTCTAGTCTTGTGTTTTTTGAAGATATTCATTTCTCCAGTAAAAATTCCTTGCCCGTATTTATAAACCTGCTAGTATTGCAAGAATATAACCTAACACCGATAAAATAAAACTATGTTCCTTCTATTCCGCCGTGGCCGGGTTAAATTCTGAAAATCACGTTTCTCAGTAAAGCCTTTCACTCAAATCTTGTCGAATTAAGCCTATGGTGGTACACTTTGTGCCAGCTTCGGGCGTATGTTTGTTTTCGTACCTCTATACTATATGTAAATACAGGTTGAAATGAACACCGAACACGATATTTGGGATCAGTGTCGGCAACACTAACCGGGCTTTGAGGGAGAGATTGGTGGTGATTCTTTATTGCAATGTAATGTCAAGTGGGAGTCCTCACTGAACGTACGGTCGTGGGTTCGATCTTTTTAAATTTTTTTTTTTGGTAATAGATATGTATATGTTAACAGATTTATTTACACCGCACACTTTACACTTACACACACTTATAAAGTTTTTAACGAATAGTTTCAGCACCCTCCTCTTTTATAAATAATTTTTACTTTTTGTAAGCTACCCTAAAGTTGACAATTTTCTTACACATAATATGACGTCGTAGTAAATGTATTTTAAAATTTCCGACTCTCCACAATACTGTTACTTTAATTGACAATCAGCTCTATTAAGTATACATTTAAACAAAAATATTTAAATTTTTTCTGTAATAAGACAAGATGTAGCAGTTAATTCCGTATTTTAAAATTGGACACAACTACAAATTCTAATTTTTTTTATATATATGTACTAAATAAATAAACAAGCCCAAGGTTGGTTGGCACTTGATGAGGAAGGCCTACGTTCAGCAGTGGACGGCGATAGGCTGATGAAAAAAAATATAAAAAAACTACAACTACAACTAGCAATACAACTAAATAAAATACGCAAATACGGAAATACGCAATACGCTCGTCCAAGTATAGATTTTCAGTTATATTAATTATAGATAGATAGATTTTGAGCGAGGGACAGTTAACCTTCTCTACGGAAACCCTTTAAGGTTGCTTTACAACCTTGCCACCATTAAACCGTGTACTTAGTTCACTTAACTAGTTACCAACTTAGTAATGACGAAACTTTTAATGTATTATACGTACAAGTTGTGTCATTAAAATACTTGTGCTGTGGGAATCTTTGGAAACGTTTGTCAGCTTGAATATTTAGTTCTAGCCAGTACTTGCAATATAATTTACGTAGATTTTCTGTTTTGTATGAAAAATAATGAATTAATTGTCAATGTTTCATTTCTGAGGTCGTGCCGTAAATACAATGGTCATGGGTTTGATTTCAATTCGAGAGAAGACAAAGTTCGGCGTTGAGTTTTGCCTCTCAACAATACAATATCCCCAAAATAAGTAGTTTTATCTGCCTACCCACATTTTACTTCATTTCTAGAAGTTTCAAAGCCAGCACTAGGACAATCATTTCGATATTAGTTAGGTTAAGAGAGGAGTTCTGACTGTTAGAGCGAGCGTTTATGTGCATTTTCAAGGGGCCTCTTATCATACACTTGGCTCGCATGTCCCAGATACCACTTCACGCTTCTCTCACTGGAAGTTAAAATACACTCCATTCCGCACATTTTGCCTTATTTTCGAGACTGAACGTGCAGTTCAGTTATTGCATATTGAGTGGCGTAACTTAACGCTACACTTTCTCTACCGCACTGAAAACTAAAAAAAAATATGAGCCAACAACCATTACTTTAACAGTCAGATCTCATTGCGCCTCACCAGCCTTATAATATTAGTATAGAAATAATGTAGATCTCTAATAATGAGTAATTTGCTAAATTACAAACAAAAAAGATATTAAAAGGATCTATCCAGTGCCGGTTTTAGCACTACCGGCGCCCTGGGCGAAATTTTTTCGGCGCCCCCTAACTACATTTCAATAATATACAAAAAAGGGAATGGGTACAACGAAATAACAATCTATTTAAAAAAAATAATTACAAAAACTAATAAAATTTCACTTCTAGCCTTTCTATCGGCGAACTAATTAATTTATTAGGCATTCAAAGTCTATGTTTTCTGCAATTTTATTTTCAAAGTTGTTAAGATCATTTTGTTTTTTTTAAAGATATCAGAGACGACGGTGACTTTGTTTTTTTTTTGATATCAAAGACTATGATGACTTTGTTTTTTTTTTAGATCTTAGACCATTTTAAAGGGTATCAAGTCCCCTAAGCCGCACCAGACAGCAAATACCCTAGCTACGCCACTGCAGCGAAGAGACATCTTTGCTCAAAGCGCCCTTAACGGGCGTCTACGGCGCCCTACCCTAACGCCGCTAGTGGATCTATCTTTCGCATACAAACGCGTCATACTAAATTATACTAATATGTTTACTTTGATCACTAATAGCGAAATTCATGTCAGTTCTTTGAATTTTATATCCAAAATAATACAAAAATATATTATATTGCAAATTGTACTTTGTGTTTAGGTAAAAAAAGTTGAAATTTCTGTGACGGAAACTTCTATAAAAACATACTTGTAAGGTAATGCCTTTATTGCGTGTAGGGTCAAATGCGCCAGTTACCTTCATATTTGATTTCGTAATGGTATCCGTTGGTTTTTTATGTTTGTGTATCTCTAAAAATGTCAGGCTCAATACTGAATTTACGTTTCGCTAATCGTATTTATATTTCTTGAGAAAGTTTTTTTTTTTTGGGATTTAGGAAGTAGAAGAAAAGATCATCTTGACCCCACTTGGCCTTGGCTCTTGGTTGAGCCCACTGAACGCACAATCTTCAAAATAGGGGGAACGAGGTTTACAGCGTAGCTTGCTGCACCGTGAAAGTAAAAAAATATAACGCTAAGAAATGAAATATTAAATATTTAATTTCCGCGAGCGAGAATCGAACCCATAATCTATCACATTTATAGTGGCACTTTGTGCGCTACTACTGACCTTTATTTTATATAATTAGGAAATTAATAAAGGCATATAAATATTCTATATCACTTTATTAATTTCCTAATTGTAAAATTTTAATAACTGTAAACATATCTATTCTAATATACTACAACACCAATACTCGTTGAGTGGACTATAACCGCCCTAGTAAGTTGTACTCGTTAAACTGTCATTAAAATTTTAACAAACTTTTGATGAGACAATTAAATCTAATTAAATAGTTTAGTTTGTTTTGAGTCGGTGATACAATTAACTTCAAATTTAATTTTATTATAAGCAATAATATTAATGACATTTTAAAAGTGTTATTCCACACGTAGGAAAGAAAACTACTGTTTTAGAAAACGTATAAAAATTTGAACGTGGCGTTGCTTTGGACGGTTTTCGATAGATGCTGGTTCCAATCCCGCTACGTTAAAGTTTTTATACGATAATTGAAAATAAAAATAAAATAAATCAGCTTCACGCTGTATCCCGTACACAGCAGGGTAGGCAAAGGGATCCTAGTGTTAAGACACTCCGTTCCCCACTTTCTGCCGTATTTTGGAAGCATTGCGTGTTGAGTGGCAGAACTCAACGCCGTTTACAATTTCTAAATAAATATTTTGAATTTTTTACTTTATTATATACGGTAACTTAAATACATTTACAATAGATTCAATACAAAACACTCAACTAGATTACACATATCAGATTGCATTCCATATTGATTGGCTTAATCCTATTAAGAGATATACTATCATATGTTATTTATGGAAGTACAATAAATACATTGAGTATTAGAAAGGAAAGCTGTGAATGGCTATATTGTGCTAATTATATTTCGAATTTAATATTTTATTTATTGTTATCATCATCATCATCATCATCAACAGCCATCTTTTGTCCACTGCTGGTCATAGGCCTTCCCCAATTCTCGCCACCACACTCGATCCTCAGCTCTTTGGACCCATCCGCTTCCCGCCAACCTTGTTACGTCGTCGGCCCATCTGGCAGGGGGTCGTCCCACCGGTCGTTTTGCACGGGGTCTCCACTCTAATACACGTCTGGTCCAGCGGCCGTCGGCTCTACGACATATATGCTCCGCCCATTGCCACTTCAGCCCACCAATTCTTTGAGCTATGTCGGTAACTCTGGATCTCCTCCGGATTTCCTCATTTCGGATTTCTTATGAGATACACCGAGCATAGCCCGCTCCATGGCGCGCTGAGCGACTTGAAATTTATTGTTATATATAAGGAAAATACATTAAGGCCACCAAGGCGCTAGGGCAGAAGTGACTATACTTGTTTTACCATTCTATTAACACTTAAGCATACTCAAACCACAAGAGGAAGATCTTCTTCACTTCTAAAGTAACAATTTTTAAATGTATTATCATTAAAAAAGCAGCAAAAACTCCACGAAAAACTTAAATAAATTAATATACGAGAAAACATGCGCCAAATAAATCCTCTGTAAAAGATGTAAAGATATATTTAAACCCGCGACCTATAAAAAGTTCTTATTAAAAACAGCTAGTCGTTAATTATTGCACAGCTGGGTGTAACGTCGTATCGTGGCTGGTTGGTAGCGTCATACAACTTTATGATTCGATATCCCCACTATCTACACATGGAAGGAAGCGTTGCTTAGCCCGCGTGTACACTGCTGTTCAAATATTTTTATTTATCTATTTTCCTATGTCAGATAAAAAACGTAAATCAGTTTTTTTTTTCTTTTTAAGAAATATTTTAGCACTATATGTAATTTTTTATCGGCTTCACGGATATAGAATGGTAGGTAGAATTTTGTATTAAGACACTCCGTTCGCGATTTTGATCCGAAACTCAACGCCGCGTTTTCATTTAATTTTTTTGGGTGGTACAACTTATTGACACATTCAATCAGAGCCAGAAAACAAATATTTTTAATAAAAATATTCTTAACTAAAATTTGAACCCAAAACGACGACGGCGTTGAAATATTTATTTATTAATGCTACTATTATAGTAAATTCAATATTATATTTTTATAAACATGTGTATATGCCTTATTGTTTAGCACATTGAGCTTATCAGGTAGCTTTTAAGCTCGAAATAGACGTTATACTCGAAGCTACGTGTCTGTTCGACAAAATAATTATTAATTTACTTCAGTTATTAAAAGATTCAAAGAAAAGCTTTGCTTTCAATTATATTTAATTAGTAGAAATAATTTTGTACAAATATTTAGCTAATTTATATGGAAAATTTTCAATAATTCAAGGTTCGATCTCTATTCGTGGTAGTGATTAATTGTTTTACGGTATGTCATGAAGGTGAAAAAAACTTTTTCTCCATATAAATCTAGGTCCTGCGGGAATTTCGGGATGAAAATTTACCTATATATTGCTCCACAAATTAGTTTATATTACAGTTAAACAGTTTTGGACTAGCCTGGACAAACATAAAGACAGATAGATAAACCAAAAAATTAATTCTTAATTAAAAACTTACTTAAAACTTAGACTTTAAATTTTAATTTAACTTCCATTATATTTTTACGTATGTAATATATATGTATTCTATGTATAGATAGATGTATAGATAATAACAACGCTAGATTCTGTCTCTGGGACAAGGGATTTTTGTCTCTGCAATTATTAGTGACTTATTAAAAAAATATATATATTTAAAAATTTACATAAAGAAGAATTGGAAGAATTCACGAAAAGCGGTACCATGTCTGTCCCGTTCGGAACATTGAAATATTGGGCTAAAGATTCAAAATTTGGGCTTGACTTGAATTTGAACTAACAACCACCGCATTCTTACCAGAAGTCGATCACATCAACACAAACAAATAAGCGTATTTAACGTAATGAGATCTCATCTCCACGCAAGCTGATCTTTATTTATTCCACCATACGACCGTCAACGTTCTGATATTCCAATAAATTTCGTATAGACTGTTTTTTTGTATGAAAAGGCATTAATTTTAAATGCGAAATGAACGCTTAATTTTTAAAGCGCTTCCATGTTTCCCGTTTGTTAAAATTGCTCTTCTGAAACGATACAATGTGTTTATTACGAGTATTTTAGTTCAAAATATTTAAGTTTAAATATTATAATTTTTTTAAATCACAAGCTAGTGATGTATTTATAACCAACCTTCGTTCGAACAATTCAGTTTACAATGATAAAATACGTAAGTTGCAGTTAAAAATATAAAAGCTTTAAAAAATTATGTTTACATCTTATAAAGATTTTGATTTAAATTACTTTTTGGTGGACGTTATGTTGCAGCGATAGTAGCTCTAATAAAAAGACAAGGCTCAGTGTGGGGTTCCGCTATACAACACATAATAAAAAATCCTTCAAATTTTGAAGGGCAGAAAGTAGTAAACGGAGTGCTCCCACTACGGTTTTCAGGTTCGCTGTAAAGCCAAAAAATATATATTTTTAACATATAAACTAAAAAAATCGCTTATTAAAATTTACATAATATCGTTTATTACTATACAATATATAGTTTAATAGGCATCAATATTTCATACGAGTGACCTATTTTACTCAAATATCGACGTAACAATTTTAGTAGCTTGATGTGAGGCTATATGCAACATGGAAGCTAGTCTTCCTATATATTATCATTTTGTCATCCGCTCGTGTACATGCCGATATTGCATACGCTGTTTACTTGGCTCTGATAGATTTTTTAAACAGTATTTTTTTAACAGCTTCACGCTGTATCACGAACACAGTAGGGTAGGCAGAGTAGGGTAGGCAGAGTAGGGTAGGCAGAGTAGGGTAGGCCCTGTGCTAAGACCGAATTTTTCGAGGCATTGCGTGTTGAGTGGCGGAACTCAACGCCGCGCTTTTGTCTTGGTGCCAGAGCGAAGAAATGAAAATATTAATGAACGAATAAGTATAATTTAGTCTGAAGAATAATTTAGTAAGTGGTCCACTTCATTTAACGTCATTTAGTAATTTTATGGAGAACAGAGAAATAAGTCTCTACCATCATTTCAGCCACTTATTTTTATTAACGCTATAATATAAAATATGTTTTAACTATATTTTCTCAATAAAGTATATTTATTTATAGACCATGAGAGATATTTTAAATTGTATGTAATCGGTTGAAGATAAATATTTGTACAGACGAGTACATCTCTGGTAAATCCAGATTTTGTCTTGGTGCCAGAGCGAAGAAATGAAAATATTAATGAACGAATAAGTATAATTTAGTCTGAAGAATAATTTAGTAAGTGGTCCACTTCATTTAACGTCATTTAGTAATTTTATGGAGAACAGAGAAATAAGTCTCTACCATCATTTCAGCCACTTATTTTTATTAACGCTATAATATAAAATATGTTTTAACTATATTTTCTCAATAAAGTATATTTATTTATAGACCATGAGAGATATTTTAAATTGTATGTAATCGGTTGAAGATAAATATTTGTACAGACGAGTACATCTCTGGTAAATCCAGATCTTAATAAATAGATAAACTTTCCGGATTAAAATTACATATTTTGTTTTATAATAATGTAGCTTATTTTCTATTATATTTCTTTAAAATAAGTATAGTAAGTATGAGTAATTACAAAGAAGACCATATTAAAATTCATTTCGTTGTTAGAAATAAACATAAAAATACTATGTTGTTTAAAGACAATAAAATATTAAAATAATAAAAATAACTCTAATCTACTAAAGTTACTAAAATAACATACAAAAATAAAACAGGTAAGCTTAATATACGACGTTCATAGATATCAGCGGGAACAAATCGTCAATAAAGGGTTTTACGATCCCGCCGAGCCTAGTGCGTAGTGAAAACTCACACTCTTATCACTTCGCGTAAATTATCTAACGTCCCTTTTTAGTATTTGTAATAGTACTTACGATTGTTCTCGCGGGGACAATGAAGCTTGAGACAAGGAAAGTATTTATTGATTGAAATGCGTACTACCTGCTTATTTAAAAATGAAATAAGAAAGGCCAGTCGTGGCGCAGGTGACAGTGAACACGACAGGTTCGATTCCCACACGACGTAATTGTGAGTGAGTGTTTGATTTTTTTATTTCTTTTTCTCTTTCTTTTGGTACGTACTTAGGATAGAGTTCATAAACGACGAAATAGGTAAACTATATAGCCTGTTCAGTTCCTTCGCATTGTGGCGTTGAGTTCCGCCACTCAACAAAGAACTACTCAGAATTTGGATGGAAAGTAAAAAACGGAGTGTTTAATCACTTGGTTCTTACTATCTACTCTGCTATGTGAGGGCTACAACAATTGAAGCTAAAAGAAAAACTCTTAACAAAACATAATAAGCCTAATAAATTTTTGAATTCTTAACATTCCATGAATTCTTTCACGGTATTTCAAGGGGAGAAGCAGATTTCTCTTAGGGCCAATATGTAGTAGCCAAGTTTTGGGTATAATGGTAATATTGTAAAAGATGGTTCCTTTAAAAGGATATCCTTTTTCGTTCCTTTCTTGGTACCAAGGTTAACTTTTGTATACTTAAAAGTCAAGGCCAATAATGCAAACCGAAAACGTATTATCTTTATAATTATATCTATATCAATATCTTTGAAAGTAAAGTAATTCAATAACACATAAATTGCCCTACAGACCGTACCATACCTTACACCTTACAAAGCACTCATTGTGACTTTGTTATTATTCGACCTTCGCGAGGCTTTGTACCGAAAACAACTAAGGATCAAAGAAAAATAGAAAAGTAATATATTTATAAACATTTTTATTTTATATAAAGTTTCATATGATTTCGAATCGCCATAGTAGTGGATTCAATTCCCACTCACTCGGGTTAGAAATAATTAATTACGTTTCCTCTCTCCGGTAACAAGAGAGCTTTGCCTTCTGTTATGCAATGTCCCGAAAATTGGGCAGAAAGTAGGGAACGGAGTGTCATAACACTAGGTGTACTTTGCTTAATTCGCTATGTGTTTCATAGGTGAACCAAAAAAACATAAATAATTCACAATCACTATTTTCATACAGCTTATATAAAAAAGTTATGAATATAATAAAATTTACTATTACATATAAAATAAATATTTTTTTATTAAATTTTAAATATACTACTAATATTATTATAATAGTTTTTCCTTTGCATTCATACCACTTTTATTTGATACAATATTCAAAGGCAGCACGTTGGCCGCGTAGAGCACTTATAGCCTAAAAATGACTTCTTTTGTCGTCGACAACAAAGTATGATTTATCATCTTACACCCCTGGCCGCGACCTCCAATTCATATTAAAATAGGCCGATACTGCCATAGATTAAACTATAGATATGTAATATTTTTTGCAGCTTTCACGGTTTTTCCTGCAAACGTGAAAGGAACTTACTATTACGATATTTCATTTCCCCCTTTACGCCTAATTTTCGAGATAATGTGTGCTGAGAGTAACAACATAGTAAAATTTACGTTGCGTTGTCTATCAAAAAGGGGATATTGATAATTTTGCTAATTATATATATATTTTTTAATTTTAATTCTCGCAAGTCAGTAAGAAGGAGACTAGTGAAATTAAGATGATTTTTAGAGCTGTTAATTAGTTTTAGGACATTTACTGATGGACTGCACTGTGTTATTTTATCAACGAAATAGAAATATTTCTAATTGGAGGATTCGAACCCGCAACCATTGCGTGTAAAGCAACTAT
>DWNA01001916.1:0-13094 GCA_018249835.1 Heliconius besckei
TTAATTGGGTATTTTTGCTAAATAATAAGAAGTCACAATGTTTAATTACGTTAGAGGCAGTAGAGTTAAAATGAGGTTCCAAAATAGAAGAAAACCAAAATTAATCTTATATGACTATCACCCTTAAAACTTTTAGAATAGTATTAGAATGGGCGTAGGAAGATCCGGGTTGTCCGTGTCCACCCTATAATAGCCCTCTGGTGGTTTATTAACTTAAAATTTTCCCCGAAAAATTAAAAATGAACATTTAAGTACACGAACATTTCTGTGCAAAGCTAAAAATCCAGGTCCCCTCCAGAAAATATATTTAGATACGCCCATGATATGATATTCATCGTTTCAACCTTACAATTTTCAATGATGCTTTTGAATATTGAATGTCCATGCCATAGTTTAGTGTACATATTTACCTAACGAGTTATAAGTCACGATTACGTTTGCGTGGACCTTTTTCCGTAAAAATTTTAAAGGGATTATTTCGTAGTGCTCCCCTAATTTTATCTTATGGTTTTGTCCCAGTGGTTTCGACTGAGCCTTGGCTACCCGTCACACATAATTCCAATAGTTTTATTTATATATATTTAAACGTAAATGCATTCTTACTTACCGTATACGCTCCATATATATAAAATAAACAAAATATTATGTAAATACAACATATACTTATTAGATAGGATAAATATGTTTCTGGATCTGAAAGAAAATTTTATAGTTGATAAAAGATAATTATAATTTAAATAATAGACTACTATTATTAAAACAATTTAAAAAATATATACCTGCCAAAAAATTTTGCAGTAAGCCACCCATGTAAAGTAGGTTCAGGTTTTTTAACCATTCTGATATTTCATATTTCACACTATGTGAATCTTTATAAGCTAGACATAAAATTACTAGAGTAAATGTTGCATGTCCCTAAAATAAAATATCCTATATGATAATAACTTATTCCATAATATTTAAGAAGTTTTGATTTTGCATAAACAATATTAAAATCAAGTGTTTACATACGAGCGACAAAATTCCTATCAGTATTCCGCCTAGGCGAAGTGAGAACCAAAAACAGCAGCTATATACGAAAGCCATTAAACCGGTAATAATAAAAGTTATGACTAAAGACAGCTTAGATGAACCCACGTAAAACTTTGTATGTTTGAAATAAAAATGACTCAACTTCGCGTCGCCTACGATCGCGTGCGATCCGTATCGATTACGGCTACTACTATCACCTTTGTTAAAAGCATAATTGTTATCTATATTCTATATTATTATATAAAAGGACTTGTCCTCGCTGACTGAGGCACAGCCGTAACCGCTGTGCGTAGAAACGTGGAATTTGGACAAAAGTTTACTTTCGTAATCTGGACATCCACTAAGGAATTTTGAAAAATTTTAACCCTAAAGGGGTGAAATAGGGGCTTAAAGTTTGTATGGGAAAAAAAATAAATCGGCACCGATTTTTATAAAATTTGAAATTTACATTTTTAAAAGTATTTAATTGAACACGTATTTCATGGTTTTCTAGAATTCACCCCCTAAGGGTGGAAATAAGGGGTTGAAAGTTTGTATGGAAAAATCTTTAAATCGCCACCGATTTTTATTAAATTTGAAATTTAGACTTAAAAATATTTCATTGAACACATGTTTCATGGGTTATTAGAATTCACCCCCTAAATACGCAAGCGAAGCTGCGCGCGTCCGCTAGTAACTTATATAATTGTACCTAATTTCATACATATACAAATCACTATCACCGTACACTTAAATTTTTTTAGTGTCACGCTGTATCCAGTAAATAGCAGGGGAGGCAGGGGGAACCAGGGTAGACACTTTCGTTCCCCACTTACCGTCGAATTCTTGCGTATCTTGTTGAGTGGCGAACTCAACGCTGCGCTTTACGTTGTTACCAGAGCGAGGAAATTAACATATTAAATATTTCATTCACCCTTGCGGGATTTGAATCGGCAACTGTCGTGTATATATATTTATAGTCAACGGCCTCTAGATTGATATAATTAGCTTTATATCAACTATGATAGAAAAAATAAAACAAATATACACAATTAAATTTTGTTTATTATCTTCACAGTGCTCATTACCTGCTGACAATAATTTCACAAGACACAAAATATTTAAAACAAATTATTGAAATAATTCTTTATTTACAATTAATTACTTTTTACATATCATTTCAATATGATCATAAAAGGAAAGTTCTAAAATAGCAATGGCACTCGTGTGAACAATAATAATAAGGAATTTTGCAGTGATGATCTAAACACATATTTATAGAAAAAGAATGTCGATAAAAGCCACAATATTAAAACAGTTAATTTAAAAAAAGTACAATTCTTGCAACATAAATAGGAAAATATTAAGTACCTACTGAATAGCATAGCAAAATACATTGAATGCATTGTAATAACAAGCTTCTGTTTAATTTTTAACTAAGTCTGGTGAAAGTTGTAACACCTGTTACAACTTTTTATAGTTTTAGTAATTTTATATAATACGTCAAAATAACCCACCAAAACGGTAATCACTATCACTCGTGACGTTTACTGACAGTATCTACTACGATATACAAAATATATTTTTATAGGACTAATTTTTATTTAAAGGTTCTATACTTGAATGCTAGTGAAATATCTAATGTGATTACATTTTTACAAAAGTTTCTCGAAAATTTCATTCAATTAAATTACGTATGCTAATCGTAAAAAAAGACAAAGAAAGTGTGATCTCAAGTTATTTAAAGATATGTACTAACTACTTATATAATGCAAGAATTTTAATAATAAAACCGTATTCGTAGAAAAAATAATGAAAAAACATATGGGACCATGTTGTCCCCTGAGCATTTGACCTTAACTGTAGGTAGGTCAAGACCGACTAACACAATAACTAAAAATATTTAATCGCATACCTATTTGGCATTTAGTATAAAATTTAAATGTATTAATAACGAAGCGTAAAAATAAAAAGCTTCGTCAATTAAAAAATAACCATCCAACCCAAGCCGGCAATAATGGTGAAATAGGCGTATTAAAACTTGACTAATTTAATATTAACATATAAATCGGAGCCAATAACAGTCTACAAATATTAAAAGTTATTTAATTACCTACACTAACTGTTTATATGCACATATGTATACAGCGTCAGCCATCATCGTGTTCGAGAGATTGAGATCAAAAACCATGTGAACACTATGCGTAGACAATTTTGACTCAGCCTTTTAAACTAACAAAAAAAGAAATTAGAAGAATTACAAAAGAGAAAAAAAAAGCAAATCTTACCACTAAATTAAGTAGGGTTTAGATAACTAAAATATACAGTGCCGGAACTACATTAATTAAATTAAGGGAAACTAAACGATAAGTTGGAACATGTTACTCGTTTAATATAGTAGTAATATTGAGTAGTTGTCATTTGGATCTGGTTTGGTCGTTGGCGTCGTAGTATTTAACTATAGGTGAGCGACTGGGGCACGCCATTAACAGTCTTGGACTTCAATACGCCATTTTCATACGACATCACCGTCTCGCGGCCATTCTCCATTACCCTGAGAACATGAGTTTTTATTTATACTTTTTTTTTATATGCATTGTAAATGAATTAGGTAAATGATGATGAATGATGTAAATGAATTGAGATGGAAATGATATTGGAAAATGATCCCTCTCGAGGAACTGAATTATTTTTATTTTCACCGAAACGTCTGGAATATTGAGCGGAAAGAAGAGAACAAATTGTCATAATACAACAATTCCTTTTGCCTACGCCTAGAGCAAAGATAAAATATATATATTTTTTTTTTCATTGAAATATTGTTCACAATGCGGAGACGGATACATGTGTTCCAGTATGCCTTCTGCAAAATTATTTAATTTTGTTTACTCTGTATCTTTTACACTTAGTCTAGTAGATAGTAAAACCAAAACTTAATATTTTTATTTCTTCACTCTGGTAACGGAGTCAAAGCGCGGCGTTGAGTTCCACCACACACACTCAACAAGCAATGTCTTTAGAATTCGGCGGACAATAGGTAACAGAAGTGGCTTAAGGGGAACGGAGTGTCTTAACACTAGATCACCAGGTTCATTCTGTTCACCCTGCTATGAGCGGAATATATCGTGATAAAAACAAAATATATACACACTTCTTAGTAGTAATCTTCTTTCCATTAACAATGCGAGTGGTAGTCGTGGTGCTTCGTATATTAGCGCTGCCGGGGCCCGCCATCGCGCTATTAAAGGTTGAGAAGGAAGTAAAGCTGTTCCCATTGGAGGCCTGCGCGAATATGTCGTCGAGGCCCTGCATGCCGAACCCGAATGGACTGAACAGCGAAGACGTGAGGGACGTGCCCGGGTGGTGGCTGCGGCGGTGGCACCCGTGACCGTTTATGTCTGTAAGCATTTAGCATTGTAGATATTAAAAACAACCCTTATACTACTTGAAAAGATTAGTTCGAAACTAAAGTGAAGGTCAAGGTCCTAGAAAATATCTCTAACACGCCCATGGTATTCAGTATTAATGATGTCTACTTAATAACAGGAAAAAAAAATTGTTATCAGGTAGTGTCATACAGCGGCACAGGGTCGGATTGTAAGCGCAAAAGTTTTGTGTTCGATTCTCACTCATATGAATGAATTATTTTAGTTTCCTCACTCTGATAATAAAACAAAGCGCAGTGTTAGGTTCCGCAAATTACCATGCAATGACTTTTAAATTGGATGGAAAGTGGGGGAATATAGTATCCTAACAGTAGATTCCCTGTGCCTACAATACTGTAAGCGGAAAGCTAAAAAATGTTATATTAAAAAGACTTACAAATACTTTTATAATATTTATATAACCTACAAATCTAGAATATAATTCGCACTTATCGCATATCCAACTTATCGCACACTCGTGTGCTATTAGGTTAATATTTGCCAGTCAAACATAAAAAATCATTCGTTGAGATCATAAGACCTTAATTTCAATATTGTATATACACAAACACTGTTTATTTACCAGCAAATAATTCACCAAACGGAGAACCGCCAAAAAATTCTCTGAAAACCTCCTCTGGGTCTCGGAATGTAAACGGAAAGCTGTGGTAGCCGAAATCATAGTCCTCATCGGACGTAGTATGTCGGCCTCTGCTATTATTCAACCCTTCTTTGCCATACTGGTCGTAAACGCGACGCTTTCGCTCTGGAAACACAAAAACACAATTTAATTGTAATTTTACACAAACACGACTGTGTGGATGTGAAGCACTAAATATCCGAACAACTGATATGAATGCTCTCGATATAAGCATGACGTATTAACATATGAATATCTGATCCCTTTTGATCCTTAACCTAGATAAGGCAATTAAGCTTATAAGTTATAACCATATAAAACGTTTTCAATAGTCATTGACATCTTTAAATACTTATCACTTACCAGCAAAATTTAAAAGTAAAAAAAAACTCCCTACAAAAAATATCACTATTTTATTTTGGCAAAGTGCTTGTAGGTCTTACACTGCTTATCCGATTTTTATAACACTTAGCTAAGAACCATTGGAATGAACAAGGCTTTAAATTATTAAAAAAAACACATAAATTGGTTCATTAATTCAGGAGCTACAATGCCACAGACAGACACACAGCGAAACTTATAACACCCTTCCTTTTGCGTCGGGGGTTAATAATAAGAGAGATACCCCTCACGGAGTGTCTGCCATAAAATTATACACCTACGATAGCAAAACGGCGTTAAAATTATATTTGTCTGCAATAAGCATTTTAACAGCCAAAAATTTCAACAATAAATTTTCCAAAACGCACGCAAGATACTTTCACATTATTTATTAATATAGTAATGTTCATATATACCATTTACAGATAACAAAAAAGGTCATTAGATCGCTCAAAGTAGCATGTCATATGATTAGTGTTAAGAAACACAACTGGGAATAATTGTTAATAGCAATATAATTAAGTGGGTAGGTGCCAAATAACTCCATTGTTATGATACTAAAGTATTAATTATTTGAATACTGCCATAACTTTTCATGCTATTATTATATATAGAATAACCTTAATTGGGTACAACTTGAAAATATATAAACACGAGAAAAACAACATTAAATAAAATGAAATGGTAAATAGTTTCAACTTTTATTTAAATTATATTTGTACCCAATATGGCAATATTCAAATTGAAAAACCCTAAATGATGTGGAAAACTACCAAAAAAACGGTGGAATGGTGTGTCTCCAAAAAAACCTTTGAAGCTAAAGTGCCGATGGCCATTAACTCCATTCTTGCTTTGATATCTGTGACTGTGGTGACTGGATCCCCGTGCATCATACAATTTCCGCTTGTTTTCTACCCAACAATAAAATTATGTTTGACAACATTCTAACTTTGCAAAGATACATTCTGTCATTAATATTCAATTATATTTATGTATACAATGTATTATTAATTAATTTTATATTATAATAAAAACATTTATTAGCAGTTACACTTTATTTTATGTAATTACTTAAAGGCAGAAGATTGATAACTGGAAAGTGTTAACGTAAGCACTATAATAATAAAATATCTGTGTGTATAATATAAAATAATATGTTGTTTGATTGGAAAAATAAAAAACATTCAAGTGTTTTACTATAAACAAAGAAAACAATATTTTGGACTCTATCCTATCGATCTATTATGTCCTATTACTTTTACAATTTTTTTATATTAAAAGGGTCTACATATATTCTAAGAAAATGTCATATAAAATAATATAATAGAGAATGATTTGTTATTAATAATTAATTATAAATAATTATAACAGGTTAATTTGACATTTAAAAAGTGATTTGTACTAAAAAAAACATACAATGCAGAATTCGAATTCTTACCATCATGTAACTGTATATAACTAACTTAATATTTAAAGAACAATAAATCCTAAATTTATTTAAAAAATATGATTATTAACTTCCATAACATATTTTAAGATATAATTAGTCTTACCATCTGATAAAACTTCATAGGCTTCAGAAATTTCTTTAAACCTTCGGTTGGCTTCGTCTGCATTATCAGGGTTCTTATCGGGATGCCACTTTAAAGCCAATTTTCTGTAACTGTTAATTAAAAAATATATATTTATATAACATCTTATATAATATATATTTATATGATACAGCTACTATGATCAAATAATAAGCCAACTTATATTTTATAAAAATGAACATATAAGTCAATGAGCAAACAATATGTTAATCATATTTATTAACACATTGCCAACACTTCTTTAATATGAATCTTAAGACCAAATTTTTATTTTGTGGTTACCTTATTTTTTTTATTATTTCATAGTTTTATACAACAAAATATATAAAAAATATTAAGCAAATACTTACGCTTTCTTAATTTCTGCATCTGTCGCACTTCGAGAAACACCAAGTATTCTATAGTAGTCCACCATCTCTAAAGTCCCTCAAGGGGTGTAATAATATCTGAAATTATGTTATATTTTAGATTATAGTTGCCAAAAATATATAAAATTACATATACTAAAATTTAATTTGTTGTTATTTTCATTTTGTTGTGTAATGATTCAAATATAATAAAGTATGCTCAAAATGTGCATTGTATTCTCTAAAGCAATATTTTCTAACACAACATGAAGTATTAAATACAAAAAAATATCATATTTTAAGTATTTTTAATAAATCATAAGAAGGTATGATAACTTAAAAAATGTCAAAAATATTAAGAACGACATAATTTACACAGTGATACAGTGGTTATTATTGTATAAATGTGGTTATTATTATACAAATTGTTTCTTGTATAACTTTGCTAAATGTTATAAATAAATAATTTTTGCAAAATATTTTTTTGTAATCTAGGCAAATATCAACCAACAAGCAACTTTCAATTGTATAAGTCTTAGTAATAAATAGCCAATTTACAATTAAAGTAAGTTATCTTGCATCTAACAAGGTAGGCAAGGGAAAACTTTATCTTGTTACCAGAGTGAGGGAATGAAATAATTAATTCCCACAACATCAAACCCCCAATCATTGCATTAATATTCAGATGCTGCAGCACAATGACATTGACTTTTTAAATATTTTATTGACTCAACATTTTATTCCACACATTTTTATCACACTGAAGCCATGGTGGGACAGTAGCATGTCATGCAACTGTAAATGCACCAGTTGTGGTTATGGTTGTTGTACCATGACAATAATTATATGGATCCACCAGCAAGTCTAATTTTTAAACACAAAAATAGTAAAGATCCACACTGCTACTTATCATTATGTGTAGAGAATTAAAATTTGACATATGTTTCACAGTTGCATATGTTTGACTATTAATTTACATGCACCATAATAGTAAAAAATGTGGAAAAGTGAACACCAACTTGAAAAACAACTCAAATGAAATAAAATATATAAAATTGTACCAAAACCCATCATATAATAAAAATATTTTATCTTACTATAGAGTACCTAAAATGTAAATATTAATTTACCTTTGATGTTAATTTCTAATATATAATGAATAAATTTTACAAATTATGATCAAAATAATTGGTTTTATTCATTATCTCGGTATTAAAATATAAGCACATTTTTAGAATTTAAAACATAATTTACAATTTAAAAATAAGAATCATAATGAGTATTGTATATTAATATACCCACCTTTATAGGACTCTAGTGACAATGTCACATAATTGATTGAGAAATCTTTTTTTATCATAAGTAATGTTATGTCCAGAATTAAATTTTTCATAAAGTATCTACTTTAAAATTGTAGAATATTTAATTATAATAAAAATAATATTATTAAAAAATACTTTAGTATACAACATTATCATTGTTATGCTCTAATTTTAACATAAATTGCATATGTTACAAGAACAGTAATTAAAATTACTTCAAAATTGCAGCATATTCAAAATTTTTATATTTTGAAATAAAGTATTACCAAATGAATGAATGATAATGAAGTATTACCAAATTCGCTAATTAGCTCTTGTTAATTTATTGTAGTGAAAAGATGAATAAAAGAACATTTGCTTTAAATAAAAATTTAAATGGAGTAAATAGTTTTTTAATTATTGACCCTTTTTAGAACCTTATACATTTGATATAGATTATTGACTATATTTATAAAAAATCATAAAAACTTAAGCTATCATAACAGATATGGATAATAAAGTCAACAGTAAAAGCTTTTATACTTTATGACTTTCAGTAATGTATCACTCACATATTAATTGATGAATCAGTACATAGTGTGAAATATCATTACATACTCGTTTGTTTTTAATTATAGAAAATATATTATGTACATATTTTTATTATATTAATAATCGATTTTCAATTTGTTTCAGGGATTTTTGGGTGATAGATTTTACATACAATAAAAGTATTCGATTTTATAATATTTAAAATCTAAAATTATATTGTTTAAAAATAGCTAAATCGTCATGAATATACGTTCATCTAGAGAAATTATAAAATAATTTTCAACACCTACACAGTATGATGTAGACTTAAATGTTAAAATGACACAACATCCAATATCTTGTAAAAGACACCTGCTATTTCGTAATATGTAAATGAAAAGTAAATGATAGATTTTTTTAATAACATGAACTCGTACAAACCTTTATAACATTTGTTTAGCAATAACATCCAATTTCGAGTTGAGCAGGTAATCGCGGGGGGCAAAATATTCGCCAACCTCCCGTAATGACACAATGGAAAAGTTATCACTACTAGTTACATATATAGTCAACTTTTTTTTAGGTGATCAAAAAACTGTTAAATTAATCACTTAAAATGCACATGGACTAAACGGATGATTGGACTTATTCAATGACACTAATGATCGTTCTTATTATTGAGAATAATAGCACTGTAATCTAATCACACCTTTGTTGGCAAAAATCGTCAACCAGTGGAAAATTCTCGCGAACAAAATCAATAAACATAAGACTAGAAGTAGGAAATTATTCTTTACTTTCAAATATTAAAAAATATATTTTGTAACTACACTCTACTACCAAATGAACATGACTAATAGAAACTGTAAGTCTAAGTCTAACAGTCCTATGTTGTATGTAAAAGTCTATGCTGTGCACATTTTTCCACCCAACGACTGGTTCAATACACTAAGTGAGTACTGAGTAGTCGAGTTCTGAACTGAATAATTTCATTCGCTTTTTCTAACTTTAAATATTACACACGTGTGAAGGCTCTTTCAACAAGTGAAGTTTAAATGCATTTGATTTTAATTCTTAAATTAATTTAATTTAAGAATTATTAACAGAGACATTTAAAGGCACACCACTATGACTAGATTTTTTTTATATAAAATATAATTTATGTTTTTTTTTCAATCAAAATACAGTATGTAGTTGTTATTTATGTTTAATATCTTCATAATTTACGAATGCTTAACAAATAATTATGAATATAAAAATATCCCAGTACATTTTTGGTTTATAATTAATTAATTTAAAAAATAAATAATACGTTCTGTCAAATAAAACAAAAGATTGAAAAAAATAAATTTATCAAAATTTTTTTTTATTAATATAACATATATTTAACTGCTAGAAATAATAAAATGGAAAGTGTTTATACACTAGTATGTATCCGAACACTGTGGATGACAGTTTTAATAAAGTCATGTGGATTGTGGATTATTTTAATAAACAATGAAGTAAATTGGCGATAGAATGTTATAAGAGTATATATAATAGTTAGTGGAAATTCACAAAAGCCCTTTTGACAATAAATATATTATATGGCAGGTATTTCAAATCCTGTAAATTATCTTAATTGATTTTTATACGTTTTCAACATTGTAAGTGCGACATGTAATTATATATAAATAGGCATACTGGGACAGATAAATTACGATACTAGCTAGCCGCTTGCGGCTTCGTCTGCTTGGACTACAAAATTATTAATTTACTAATCTGCATTATTTTCATTTCGTAAAATTTTTTTATAAACTATATTTATAACTATATAAATATAGTTTATAAAATAAAAAATTTTAGTTTCAGCCACTTCATAAAAGAACAATCAAATTAGATATTTATAACAATTTTGTCGAACAGCATTCTTTAAAATATAATAACTTTCTTATTTATTAACTGATCGAAATAAAATAAAGACAAATTTTAGGGGCAGGTTTCTAAAATTTTCCAGATGAGGCTTGACTTTAGCTTTAAAAGGGTTTTTCCCGCTGCACCACTCCCTGCCCATAAAAAATAGCTGTAAGCGTTATATTGCATGCATATATCAATACCAATTTATAGGTAGAGTAAAACCGTAAGCCATTATTGTTAATGACAATGATACTTTGGTTAGTGACCATCATTCTAATTGTACCTTTACGACCTTTATGTTTAACCGCGAACGAGTCATTGCTTAACTAGGTCAATAAACCGGCTCGAACACAAAGAACTCAATAGGTACCTATGTGTGCATGTTTTGCATGTTAACCACTTAACCTAAAGTACTTTTTTTATTTTATTCAAGGGCCTACTTTGTTTAATTATCTTTTTTAGGGTTCCGTACCGTTAAACGGTAAACCTTATAGGATCACTATGTTGTCCGTCTATCAAACATTTATCTCGAGATCACGTGAACGTATTAGCTGAATTACTTAATATGAAATATTCAGGTCTGGTCCCTTAAAGCAAGTTTCTAAGTCAACGCAATCCAAAGATACGCTCGATACGCTCGAGCGAGCTTATTTATCTCGTATACGAGCTTTTTTGCATCGATTTTGCTGCATTTTGTATGAAATTTCTAAGGCAGCCTCTGTGGGCGAGTCCGACTAGCACTTAACTGATTTTTTTTTATTTAATAAAATAATAATATTGCACAAAAAATCAGCAATATAATTTTATACTAAATTATAATAATTTATTACATTTCGTTAATAATTTATTAATGACTTCGTAAATTATAAATTTCACTAACTCATTTCGCGACCTATTACATCTTTAGGGACATTTTTTAAAAAATGGAGTAAATATAGCGCATTTTTCAGTTGTAACGCATTTATACTAGTCTGAAAATACGGAAAGCGCCGCACTTCACCCACGCTGCGTAGGTGTTGCGGAAGGTCACTCTGATACCTAACCTAATATTACCTATATTCAAAAGTAATCCAATATTTTTTTCATCTATATATAAATAGACAATAGTCATTCATGCTTAGAAACTGGGGTTTAGTCTTACTTATCTTAAACATGAGAATCACACAAATTCTTTTATAAAATAAATAATAAAATGAACAATAGTTGCACTCTAATTATATCTTTTCGTAATTTAATTGTCATCTAAGTATATATATAAAATCGAAAGGTCACTCACTCATCATGAAATCTCAGAAACTACAAGTGCTAAGAATCTGAACTTTTGTATAGGAGTTATTTATAGGTATAGGTGCTCGCTAAGACGGGAATTTGCAATATTCAACTCCTAAGGGAATGAAATAAGTAGGGGTTGAAAGTTTTATGGAAAAACTTTTAAATCGCCACCGAATTTTATAAGAATTGAAATATTTCATTGAACACGTGTTTCATAGTTTATTAGGATTTATCCTCTAAACTGACAATATTTTTATAAATATATTTAATAAATGTATAGTTCAAGCGGGCGAAGCCGCCCAAGTCCACTAGTGTTACATATATACATAGTATATACTCGTACTTAATACTCCCAACATAAGATTGTCTATTTTTAAGAGCTTTATTAATAGCGCTATTGACAATTTCCTGTCTTAATGTTTACATAGTTATAGGATAGATATTCTAAATTTAGGGTAAATAGCAATGTATCTATTAATATTCAGATTGTTCAGTGTATTCTCTTATAAAATTGGCGCTATTTACAGTGCAGTGATTTACGTAAAAGTATTGTGTCATAATTAGGTAGGTACAATTTTATGACTCAGTAAGTATATCTATTTTCAGTCCTCAACACCCACATTTACTATCTATCTACATATATTGATACAGTAAATAATTAAGTCTGTATATTAAATATATTTATGAAAGAACATTTA
>DWNA01001917.1:0-13092 GCA_018249835.1 Heliconius besckei
ACCTTTAATATTCGCGTGACTTACCAGTATATCTTTACTCATTTAATGTAAACATGCAAGAATGTACTTATAGAGTGCTACGAAGGTCATTTTTCCAGCAAGCTTGCGTGTCTATATTACCTGACGATGGACTTGTACCGGACACCGATCCCCAACTGTGTCAAACAATGGAGCATGGTCTCGCAGGGGTCCCCGGTGGCAAGGGGAAACACCACCTCGTGGTAATTGCCCAATTTGTCGTTCACCCACACAGCGTGTTCAATTTTCAATTTGCGTAATAATTCTTGTAAAATCTGTTTTGTAAATTTTAAATGTAAATTATATTTTCATATATACGATGTTAGTAGGTATTAGTTAAAGCTTATTTTAAAATTAAATTCTAGAGAGAAGTAATAACTAACATGTCAAATTTAAATCAAATACATATATTATTATTTTTTATTTGCACAGAATTTTTAATTTTTTTTTATTTTTAATAATTATATCTATTTAGTTCGTAATTAAAGCACAAGTTGATGTTAGAAATGATCGCATTGACCCAGATTTTTATTGTATTACAGTTTACCTACTGAATGAAACTCTTGTACGACACGTGCATAACGTGTCTATGAGTAGCCATTATGTCTCTCTAATATTTTCTTCTTTGTAACATATATTTAAATTTAATTTTTAAGCTTAACGCTTAAGCTTAAAAATTAAATTCAGTCAGAGAACCTGTGAACCTAGTGTGAAGACTCTCCTTCCCCATTAGGACGTTATCGTTCCCCACTTTCTGCCGAGTTTTGAAGGCATTGCTTGTTGAGTGGCAGATCACAGCGCCGCGCTTTGCCTCATCACCATTGCGAAGAAATCAAAATATTTCATTTCTTTGACTTGGTATCGAAACCACAACCTGTTGCGTTTACAAGTCCACTTTAAGGCTCGCATAAATCTTTTTTAGAAAATACAATACATAACAAGTTTGTTTTAAAAAATAAACGTACGTAAAACTATGTATAATATACTCACGCTTTCCATTGTAATGAATTCGTCATCCTCTTTAATATTTTCTAATTCAGTATTAAAACTTTCATTGTAACAATTCTGCGTTAGATGTATTGGAATGCTTGTGGGTGTTTTACTGCGTAATTCCACTTTTAAATTATATTCTTCTAGCAGTGGCTTTTCTTCTATAGGCAGTAGTTCTATTGGCTTACCAAATTTAAGTATATGTTCGTAATTGCTTGATGGGATGTAAATAATGAAGATAACTCCAGAAGGCATTGTTTGCTGGCGTGTAACTCTTCTACTTGGTGATCGTAACTGATTTCAATGTCGTGGTCTTCTAGCAAATTGTAGCTAATTTGTAAAAAAATTATAGCAATGCTAATTGTCGTTAGTGTGGGATTCTTAATAGGAGATACTATGTGTAGTATTAAATGTATATGGCTTACCGCTTGTAAAATACATACAGACATTTTTTGGAAAAGATATAAAAATATTATTGTTAATTATATCTTAGAAACGTGCGTAAATTGTGTATTTTCATTTTTTAGTTTAAGTATACAAAAATCGGTCAAGTGCAAGTCGGATTCGCCCACCTAGGCTTTCGTACTAATTACATGATTGTAGTTCAACAAGAAGTACCTACAACTAAGTTTGCGGGCGTATGAATTATTTTGAATTATAATGAAATGAACTATAATTAAAAGTTTGTAGTAATAAAACATACAGTTCCCTTTTTGTTTGGATTTTCTTACAAAATGCAGTAAAATGGATACTTAAATTATTAATAAAAATTTCGATGACATAGAAGACTGATTTCTTCTGTGCTACGAGAGACTGAAGACCTGAATATTTAATGTCAATTTCAGTTATTATACCTTCACGAGATCTCGAGATAAATGGTCTTGACAGACGGACTACAAAATTCTATAATACAGGGTTTCGTTTTTTCCTTTTAAAACAAAAGTCTTAAAATACATTGTGAGATTCGAATACCTGACCTACGATGTGCTGAAGATATCGTATTGCGCTATTAGACCGACTATGATATAAATTAAGTAATTCCTTTTCCACATTGACGTCACTCAACATTTTCAATGACGTCCGTAAAAAAATTATTTCACAAGTTCGATCTTTATCTTGCGTCAGCACTTCATCAGCAAGGTGCTAGTGTTTAATTAATCTGTAAGAAAAAAAAACAACATTAATTCACTTACTTTTTAATTGAAAATATTACTATATTAATGTCTGAGGCCTGAGGTCAGTCGTGGCGCAGAGGCACAAATTGTGACTGTAAAACCGACTGGTTGTGGGTTCGACTCTATAAATTAACTTTATATATTAACATCCATATTATCTTCGCTCTAGTCTCGAGGCAAAGGCGTAGTTGAGTTCCGCTACTCAACACGTCTCCAGAATTCTGCCTAACCTGCTGTGTGCGGGATACAGCATGCAGCTAATGATCTATTTACTACATAACAGAAAGAACATTTAACGGAATATTACCCTAATAATAGAACAGAAATATATAAAGAGCTGTTAGCTTGTTAAAAGTTTAAACTACTTTTAAATATTGCGATGTTCTCAATCAGCTGCAGTAATTGGATTTGTTGAACACGCTGAAGGAAATTGGTGTCGCGGAACAATTTGAAAAGTGCAGTTACTCTATCCAGGACCTTCTGTGAGAAAACTGTGTATACATACATAAGTATCTACCACCAGGGAAAACAAATTGTGAATTTAGGTAACAATTTGAGGACAATAGTTTGATTCCGATTCAAATATACTTACTCGTATATGAAAGCTTATAGAAAACCCTTAACATATTTTTGTAGAAACATATACACACATACAAACATCCTCTTATCCTAAGCATATATACCCCTTACTTAAACAGTTTTCTGGGCTCACATATAGAGGCGTAACTCTTCGCTGCTCCATATGTTTCAAGGAGAAAATAATTTCATGTAAATAAGTATATAATGGATGTTTATTTCAATTTTTACAAATATACATACATACGAGTATGTAAAGCGTGTGATACACAGATATAATTTTTACTCTACATATGTAAGACTTTATTTTCCGTATATACCTATATATTTAATTGTTATAAATATCATCAACGTTTAGCGACATTGAAATGAGCATTAAAAACTAATTTTCTAAATAAATCTAGATCAGATTTTCATTGAACGCAATTACAATATCGACTTCTCTTCGACAGTGACATTCATTTGATGGATTACCTTGCACTGGGTCACTGGAAATTGTAAAACATAAAACATAACACTTACAAGTTTTTTTAAAAAAAATATATAAAAAAAAACTCTTCTTATTTTGTTCTTATTTTTTTTTTACTTTAAAAAAAAATAAGAACCTAGTTGAGAGTTGTTTTATACGTGATAAATAACGCCATAAATTAAGAACTGACTGACTACGTGATATTTTTGGGCTTAAAAATTGACTGAAGTAAATGCTGTATGAAAGTAATTACAATTATACCTATTTTCCTCTGCCTGTTTCCAAAGTCTCAGATAGCGCATAAAAAAAGTACTTTGCATAAAGATATGTTGTAACGTATGGTTGTTGGTAGAATACATATATGCTATGTTGTATCTTTATCAAGTCTGGATACTTCCTGACCTGATAGAGATACAATACAGCCTGTCAGTTTAGACGGTACTCTTGTTATTATTTGTAAAATAATTTATTCTTCAGCGTGTTAAACAAATCCAATTACTTTAGCTGATTCAGACGGCAATATATTTGTATAAAATGTAAATGTTCAATAACGTCTATAAATTCATAAACGGCATTCTTAAAATCATTTGCTTCATTTGAGACGATACACTACTATTTTTCACTCGTATTTATTTATGTCTAATTGCAATATGTAGTGTTAAGACACTTCATTCTCCATTCACATCCCCTTTTCATTTCATTTCATTTCATGATTAAGTGATAGAATGGAACCTTCAGACTTAATATAGCTATAAACAAAAATAATTTAAATATACAATATATTAAATGTAATAATAATATTTCAACCTTTTTAATGTATTTCCATTAATCATGAACCTCATGGGAAATGAAGCATCTGCTGTGCGCGTCCGTAACTGGAAAAGCGAAATATATTTAGATAAATCCATAACTGATATTGAATTCTTGTCCATTAAACGTCCAAGACTATTGCTGTCTCGTTGAAATAGATATAATGCTACATTAGTGGGTTTATTGACAATGTTATTCACGTGGCTCTGAATTCAAGAATCCCTATGTGGGGAGAAGGGGGGCAAACACAACAGCGAGCGCGCAGCCGTCGAGGGCGCGCTTTGCGACGGGCGGGCGGCTTAGTCGCGGCGCTACCTGCCGCCAGCGCGATACACGCGTCCTGACGCGATCAATAACTGTACTTATAGCAAATAATCCCTACAACTAAATAATAAACAAATAGTAAATCAAAGTTAGTAAATGTTCCCGTTCCCATTCCCCCAGTGTTCCCGTTTCCGGCATTCGCGTTGCCGTCACTGCAACCCCATAGACATGGCCACCGTAGCGAACACATGATCACCGAGAACCACGAATGAACTGCGGTCGTGAGTTGTTCTCGATTTGGATAATTTATGCCTGTGCGTCTGTACGTAACTGTGTTTTACTTTTATCGTTGGGTTACGTAAATGGACCGCCGGCTAGCAAATATCGAAATCAATAAATATACATTTTATGGCTCTCCCACACTACACAAACAAATAAACATCTTTTTCATATAAATAACAGATTTAAATGAAAAATGAAACGTTATTTATTCAAATTTACATTTACAATTGGTCTTATTTATTTGATTTTTGTGGAATTCAACGATTTTATAGTCATCGTTGTAGTATAAATATAGCTCACGTTTATTTAAACGGCTATGTTTGAAAGCTGCAGACCTAAAATGCTTCTCCTCTTATATAACGCTATCCTTATTGTGACGTAACTGAAGGGCTGTTAACGTGTTCCTATTTAAGGGTAATTTGTTGTCCAATGATCCTGTACCAAAATCTAATTAGTTTTGGTCACAGAATTGACAAAAATGCTCTAGAAATATATAATAGGTGCTAGGAGTAAATAATATGTATATATTGGTAGTATATGTGAATGAAGTGTTACGTATGTCACCTAAAGTCATAGAGACAAGGTTAAGATTATCCTGCGGCAAATTTAACCTTCAACCGGTAAATCTGTCTCAATATACGAGTAAGTTAGCAGACAGGCATTTGCCGCATTTTAAGTCTTAAACCGGCGCGCTAGGCACATTGGGTTTGGGATTGTTTTTTTTTTTTTTTCAGCTTCACGCTTTATCCCGTGTGTAACAGAGCCCAGTGTTAAGACACTCTGTTTCTTTCCGCTGAATTCTGGAAGCATTAGGTGTTGAGTGGCGGATTCAACGTTGCGCTTTGCCCCGACACCTGAGCAAAGAATTGAAAGTATTGAATATTTCATTTTCTCGAATAGGAATTGAACCCATAATCTGTCGTATTTACAGTTACACGCGTGCGCCCTAGCGGCACGACTAGTCCAAATAACAGTGTGGGAATTTAAGGAATATAAAAATAAGCTGCATGCAAGTTCACTTTTTTTCAAGGTCACTATTTTAATATGTAATGCTGACACGGTCAGGGTTACAAAGTCACATTTATTTTGGCTCATATTTATTTGAACCTTTTTGGATTGCCAAGCTTTTCTGTCAACTTATTTGGTTTCGTATTGGCTACATATAAAAAAACTAAGGTTAATTATATACCATTGAGACATAAAACTTACGTAACTTTGAAAAACAAAGGCAAAATCTTATGCTTTACGTTAACGTGCAAAAAGAGAAGTGCCTTTGAAAATGTTTAATAAGAATAGAATACTGCACTTTATATCAAGATGAAGCAAGACTTACTACATATTAAATATCTAAAGCTTATAGTTTATTTTGATGAAGAAAGTCGGTGAATTTGTTTTTTATTTGTTAATATTATTATGCCCTAAGTACAAGAAAATTACCTATTTTTAATATTTACATTTTTATGTGTAGCTCTTAGAAACATATTACATACTTAATATTTTTAATTACAGTCATATACGCGTGATAAATGATTAAAACAATTATAATAGTGTACAATTGACATTGTAACAGATTCCTTAAATGAGTGAGACTAGAACTATTTTATTGGTTTCTGTATTTAATGGCCGATGTTAAAGTTTATGGACTGCGCATAGTTGGTGTAGACATTATTTACATACTATTTATTATTTAAAATTTAAAATTATGTTTATAATTATGTATGTAGAGACGCATCTAAAATGAAAATTTATTTTCGGTCTACATATCACACTTCATATAAATACTATATATAATCTGTGGTAAATTAAAAAAACAAACGATATAATAATATTATGATTCGTATCGTAACCCTACAGACCGTTAACGATTAGACTTGTTTATCGTTCTATAATCTGTAGTTAATGTAAACTCTATGAAGGTCGCCTAAGAAAATAAACAAAATCGCTGGAAATCGCCACACTATTAACGTAACAGCTGTGGATGTCATGCAGTCAAATGCGCATTATATGGTTTCTCAATTTCATTTCTGATTTGTACCAGTCATAATCATTATATATTCATGAAATATAATAAGAATCCATATAAAGCTTATAGAAATATTCTTAGTTATTACCGTTTTATCGTTTCATTCTTTGCCATTAGGTCCTATATTAAATTTTAGCGTTGGCTCTTACAAATTCACTCATTCCAGTTGTATAGGATGCATCTCTATATTTAAATAGAATCACCGCTAGGTCTAGTATTTATTAACACATATAACGACATGTATTAAAAGGTTAAGTTTTATTTAATAATCGAGTGTTAGGTGATTCGATATTTTTTTTAGTTACTGAGCCTATTAGTTTCATAGACAATTAGAAGAAAATATTAAAGATTATTATTTATCTGTTTTATTTGTATTTAATTCTATGCCACGTTCTACGTTAGAAAAGATCGTCAAAATAATATTGTATTATAATAAGACTTCTAATTTTGTTTATAACCAATACATTTAAGGTTATTTACATAATATGTTACCTAGATATATAAATATTGCTTTGTTTTTTTAATCATATTTAAATATTAAGAGAATAATAAACGTCACATTTCATTAAACACAAACCATCTCGTCTAGCGTTTTGTAAAATGTCTGGACAACTTTGGGTCAACGAACTGAAGTTGAAGATACTAAGGTTGTTATTATTCTCTGAAATATAATAATATTCCAAAGGTAATAGTCTACTGCAGTTTTGGTCACAATTTTCCTGTAAAATTTTCTGATGGTAAAAAGTAATCTATAATCTCCAAATATTAATAAATCAATATGTTTTTTTGACTAACACTTTAAATTTAAAATTATGAGTTCTGTTGTAAGTATATTTCTGTCTCCTTAATATCAATAATTCATACAAACATTTAACCCCAAATTTGTCTGTTCGTACTCTAAAAATTAAAATTATTTGATAGTATAGAAACCAAATTTTTATACAACCTTCATTCTTCTATATATTATTGACTTTTATAAATGAATCAATTGTCTCTTGATATGTTTGTATGTATCTACATTTGTATATAAAATAAAAGGTTACAACCTGCCACAGTCGGTTGAGCAAATGGAAAACACAAGCTTATGCATTGGAATCTATTTTTAAACTCAAACGAGTTTCAGTCATTGGGAATATTTTTTTCTTTTGTGTTACTGCTCTGATTCTTTTAAATAAAACGAACATTTCGTAATGGCGCAAGGTATGCAGAAATATTTTATTGAACTTCTGGGCGTTATTCGAATCACGTGAAATCGACAACATAAAAGTATAGATATAAGTATAGAGTATGCATAGATAGGCATAGGGAATCTGGGAACCTAATGTTAACACGCTTCGTTTCTATTAAGACACTTCTGCTTCCCATTTAACGCCGATTTCTTCAAACATTGCGTGTTGAGTAACGCGATTCAACGCTACGTATTACCTCGTTACCAGATTGAAGAAATGAAATTATTAAATATTTCATTTCCTCGAGCTGGAACTGAACCCACAACCTGCAGCGTTAACACGACTAACTTCAAGTATACTAATTAATTTTATTAATGCCACTTGTTGGGTAAAATTATAGTGAACAGCACACATATTCAATGTTTGTATAAATATTTTCTTTGATTAAGTTGAAAATAAGGGAATATTGTAAAATTATATTTTTATAACCATTTATTAAAATTAATATTATTTAATAATTAAAAGTAAAAAAGAAACATTTTATTTACGATGTTTTTTTAAATCTCAGGTTATTTGTTATTGAAACAAAAACAGACAATTTGCAGTAAAATTAAAATAATGAGAGTGAGAGCAATTTTGCAGTCTGCTACACAGACCCCTTCATTTGTCTTTGACCTGTAGTAAACAAACAAAATAAATTTTCATTACATTTATATATAGTTTTTTAAATAAAGTTTCATACAACTCACAAAAGTATATAAATTATGTTCGTTTAAAGTAAACCTATGATATTCTTCTAGAAGTTTCTTTAGATCTTGTTTTGGAGAGCGGAGAGTTTTAGCACTGGGTTTTATCTGGCAAGTTCTTTTTTCTTTCACTAATTGAAATGATGACAAGAATTAGATACCTTGTACTACGTGTGTATGACACTGTAGAACATACGTTTAGGTTAGCAACAGCAACGATGAGCATTCATCCCCCGGGAAACCGCAGTCAAATTTAATTATCACATTACTTAACTTATCACTTACTACTGTCAAAATTAAACAAGAATAGCTAGGTATAAAAATACAAAATAATAAAATTAGTTTATATTATCGATTAAATATAAATAATACACATGCATAAATAAAGATAAAATTAATTTTACATGACATTTATTACGGAACGATTGTATGAACCAAGGATTATAATAAAACAATTTATTCTGTACAATTTGGTACTTTCCAGTAACAAAAATAATTTTAGAATACTTTATACTGTGATCAAAGTTCAAGTTGAGGTGGTATTCTTCGGTCAGTTAAAATAATTATGTTATTAAGCCACCATCGCTCTCGTAATAAAGCGCCGTTTGAGGTTTCAGATATATATATATATATATATATGTTCTTGGATTTAAACTATACAAGTTATAAATTAATAAAAAATTCTCAAACATACATTAGATACAGACATATAAGGATCATCTCCAGTTAGTTTATCGGTCTTTCCTAATAAAGATTTCGGGTTTATTAAGCCTGTTACAGCGCTCGAGTTAATCCGCTTATGTTTACTTCTATTATATACGCTTATTCTTGACATAAAAGATATGTCTCACAATATTTCAATTTTTTATTCACTACAATACTGATAGAAATACTGATACTGATAGATACTATTTGCTAGAAAAAATGTGAGAGTTCTACACATTAAAGAAATATATTAATTTTCACTGGTCTCAAAAAAATAAAATAATCGTATGTCTTAATTCTCTTCTTTCAATGTCACCATTGATGTCTGTATCTTTCTTCACGCATGGTGGAATTGTTGGTGGTTTTTCCACAATTAAATGCTTGTTGGCGTCTTGCGCCCGTGAGCCTGAAGTGAGTGAGTGAGAAAAATAGTGAGCCCTTTCAAGAACCACCAGATTTCGAAAATTATTTGTGTAAATAACAAAAAACATAAATGGAAGATATAATGTTGCATACATAAACTAGCGTAACACCGTAGTTTTGCCTGAGAACACTGAATTGAGTGTTTCAAATGTAGACTCGTCCATTCCTTTAAATCTATTGTGGGGAGCGTGTTAATTATCGCCTTGTTTGTGGGTTCGCTCTACACTCAGGGAAAGGATTTTTTTTATTTATCCACTCTAGAAAATTTTTATACGTTTTCTAAATAAGTATTTTTCTTTCCTAAGTGTGGAATAACACTTTAAAAATGGTTTTGTTTGTGTTTATTATTTTTTAATACAATTCTATCCATGTTTATTGTCCAATAATAATTTAAGCTTTCCAAAATTTCGTAAAATTTCACCTTTTTCCAAAATAAAATGAAATAATTATAAAAATTATTTAATTATATATTAGTGGTACATTTCCTACGATTAAAAACTTCATAATTTTAGTAAAACATAAATTGCGAAACAGCTTGTCGTCACATTTCCGTGGGTACATGCTATGTAACAGCGTATATAATTTCTAAATTTACCTAAGCATGAGTGCATGGACATGCAATATTTGCCAGCTCGTGACAGTCTGTAGGCGTTAGTTAGAAAGTTCAGGAAAATACTATAAATACGAATTATCTTTAAATTACCTAAAATGTATAATGAAATATCTATTTCAGTCATTAAAATTTTTAAAGAAGACGGAAAATCTTGGACCCAATAGAGTTGATATGGTCCAAAAAATCTTGTACCTGATTCTATTAAATCATACCATTTTAATCACTTTACATTCTGGGCCTAAGAATGTAGTTTTAGTTTCAGTCTCCTTTCTTGTTTGAGATTAATTTTTAAATGGGTCCTCTGGAAAAAATCTCTCAATTCTATGGTTAGCTGTCAAACAGCTTTAACCCTAAACTTATTAGATTATACTTAAAATGTACATTATATTTATCTAAATAAATACTATAACACTTTTTAAATCGCTATATTAAGTACATGGCAATAACAAGAGCCTTAATAAGTTCTTTATTATAAACGGCAGATTCTATGGTATCCAACGAAAGCTACAAATACAATATAGGAACAATCGCTGCAGTTGATTTTACAAGAATGTAGTTGACATTTCTTGATTCGCATTCGTGTTTTAGACAGTTGAATGTGAGAACATTCACACAGACGGAGCTGAAGCCTTAACATCTTATTATTTCGTTATGTATAAAATGATGGAGATATGAAAAGCAAGTTAAAATAATACTATGCAAAATGTAAATTCTATCACTTTTATTCTATATATTAAAGTATTTTTTTCTTCGCTCTGGTGTATAAGCAAAACGCGACGTTGAGTTCTGCCACTCAACACGCCTCACTCCAGAATTCGGTGTGGAACGGAGTGTCTTAACATAAGGTTCGCTACCCTAAGGTTCGTTACCCTGCTGTATGCGGGGTACAGCGTGAAGGTGATTTATTATTGTTTTTTTATTTAATATATACATATAAAAGAAAATAACATGGCAGACATTTTGTTCATAAAATGGCATGAATTTGGCGACTGGAGATCAATAATAAATGTACTAATAATCTTGTCAAGACATCCTCAGGCCGGGCGCCTCGCCTCGCCGCGACGCCTAGTCGCCGCTTAGTCGCTCCCAAACACTTAGCCTCGTTCCTTTAAGCATGGAACATTAATTCATCATGGATGGAAATGGACGTCAAAATTAATGCTATTTCGTGGTTTTATTCTACAAACATCACTTAATTCGGCTATTATCTGTATTTTTAGTAAACATGTGGGATTATTCATGAGTAATTCCACATGTTTAATATTTTTTTTATTATTAAATTGAATAAAAATTGTCTGTCTGTATTATTCATAACAATTGTTTAATTATTTTTTAAAGTGTTATTCTACACTGTGCAAGGAAAATAATTATTTAGAGAACGTATAAAAATTTGATGATGGCGGGATTTTAACCTGAACCACTTGGAAACCGTCCATCCGCTCTGCCCACAGTCATTCGTTCTCATCAAGCTACGTCGAAATTCTTATACGCTTATTACTACAATTTATTTATGTTGTTTGTATTTAGTAAATAACATTCTCTCTTGCCAAACCATAATTCTAAGCTATAATAATCTTAGTGTAGCGGAAATTTGTAAAAGTCTTCCCGAGGCGCGAACGTAGTGAACGTAATAACTGGGGCTTAATACTAGGTTCCCAGTTCTTTGCCTATCCAGCTATGTCCGCTACAGCGTTAAGTTAAGCTAAAAAAACTAGTGATAAAACACAAATCACTTTATTTCCTTTATTCAACTTGAAAAGAAACATTCCAACCATATATATTTAATTCTTACATGTAGAAGTAATATATACCAACACTAATATTACTATACAAAGAAAACAATAAGTTTGGTGGCTACAGTTATCAGCATAGCGAATGTTGAATTAGAAACGGGTATGACGAACTTGGACGTCCAAGGCAATTCTCAATAGACCGTCGCTATAGTTTGTTTGAAGACGTGAAAAAAAATCTAATTTGACTAAAATGTTTGGTGTGGTGTAAATACTAAATACTTAGTTTATTCCAATTGAACGATCCATATGAGGTGAAACACGAAGCGGCAATGACTTCCCTCAAGCATGGTGTGAACCTGAGCCGGCGAGCGTGTAGGCACCACGCTACCCTGCTGGTGGGTGCTGTTATCCTTGCGGTGTCATCAGCTAATCCTATCGAAGTAAGTCTTTCTATTTTTACTTTATTAGCCAAAGAAATTAAGTTAATAGAATAGTTTAGTAGATTTAAATGTAGTCTTTAATTTATTATAATTGCAATAAGTCGAAATATTTATTTAATTTTATTTTTTCATTTCTTCGCTCTGGTGTGGAGGTAAAGCGCGGCGTTGCTTGTGTTCCCGTTCCATTTAACACGCAATGCCTCCAGAATTTCGGAGGAAAGTGGAGAACGGAAAGTATTAACACTAGGTTCCCTCTGCCTACCCTACTGTGTGCGGGATATAGCGTGAAGCTGATTTCATTTTGATTCAGTAATAGGTTTGTTGAAGTACCTACCTGAAATCTATTTTATAGATTTTTTAGCCCGTTAAGATTATTTAATAAGTAAGGAATTTTCCATAATATTTATTAGTGATTTAACAAAAAATTATCTAACTATATATTACGAGTATATTTAATAATAAATAATATATTTGTAGAATATAAATTGTGCGACCTTTTATCGCGATCTGTCGATTGGCTGAACATTGTGGCGCAATCTGGATGCAAATACATATTTGCGTAGAAAAATATTTCCACGAGGACAAACATCACGTTCTTTCATTGCGAAAGTAAATGGAGAGAAATTAAATTTATTTAAATACTAAGCAGTTGTTCT
>DWNA01001918.1:0-13090 GCA_018249835.1 Heliconius besckei
AGAATGCAGCTTTCATACAAAACAAAAACAAAGTAAATCGGACCAGTAGATCCAGAGATCTTAGCGTTCAAACAAACAAACAAACAAACAAACAAACTCTTCCGCTTTATTATATTAGTATAGATATAGATAAGAAGTTGGTTGCTTTTATGAATGTCAAATAATTTACTAAACATTTTAGTATTGTACCTAGTTTAATATGATTATTATTCACTGTCAGCTTCACTCTGTATCCCGCACACAGCAGGGTAGGCAGAGGGAACCTAGTGTTAAGACACTCTGTTTCCCACTTTATGCCGAATTTTAAAGGCATTGTGTGATGAGTGGCGGAGTGAGGAAATGAAAATATAAATGTAAATAAATATTACATTTCCTCGAGTGGGGATCGACCCAGAACCGTCGCGTTACAGTCACACCCTTGTGCCGTTGCGCCCTGACGGCCTTATGATTATTGGTTTTTAACGAATATCACTTTATAAGTATATCAGAAGAATTTATAAGGTACTAATTTCTACTGATGAATGATTTAAGAAATCTGCGGCATAATCATAATCAACAATAATTATTGTAAACAACAATAATATTACCAAAGACTGACAATTTAATTTGCATTCATTATAATTAATTTTGTAGACGCACATCTTCTGATCTACTCGGCCGATTTGATTGAAACTTTTTTGTTGTATAGCTATTAGTTCTGGTTTTCTTTTCTGGTTCTTTCTATATTTGATTTTGAAGACTTTCACACCTGATATAGAATCGTAGGGATCCAGCTAAACGTCCACAACGAAAGTTATTACGTTTGATGAGCATTTTCCAATGAAACAAAAACTGAAGATTATCTGATGAAGAACCATAACATTACAGCTGAAATATAAGAAATAATTAAATCCCTCCTGAACCGAACCCGAACGTAACGATTTATTTAGTGCACAATAGTATAGATTTTAAAATATTTCATAATTATAAAAACATTATAACGAATTTTCAATCTTGCATAATATAAAAAGAAAGTATTTTTTACCTCGATAACGAATTTCATTAAATTATAACCTTTACATAACGCATCCTATCAGTTTACTACATCCAATTTCATATTAAATTCAATATTCACTAATGTAAACATTGCTATTTGACACTGTTGTTTCAAAGTTTGCAATGGCTGATATACGAAAAACCTGATATCAATTTTTTTTAACCTTTTTAAAACGAATAGTAGATCTTCTTGACCTCATATAACAAACCTCATCCTTACAAGTTACTTGATATAACAAGTGATTTCTGATTCCTTTCAGTGTCGTTAAATCGGGATTGCACTGTAATATATATATTTAACGATATTATTTTACTTTAATAACATAATTTTATTAATAAAATCAAATATAATAAAACTCATTTCACTGGCTGTAATGTTAAAAAAAATATTTTGAGAGCTATTTTACTATACTCAAAAATTACATAATTTCTTTTTATATAAAAGTAAAATCATATGAAATATATTATGTTAATTAATTTAATTAATTTTGGGTAGTTTGATAATTAATAAAATGCAAAATCAATTTGTTTTATATTTATTGGATATAAATATGTAATTACAGTATTTTCTTAATTAGGTACAAGGGCAAACATGTAAACAGGATATATTCCAGTAGGAAAGTTTGTTTGCTTACACTGTTTAATTCGTTTTAATTTGGCAGCATTAAAAATTTTTAAAAATGATTTTAAAGGCCTTGTAACAGAAGAATCAGTGTCATCAACTTCTGTTTTTCCCGATGAAGTCACATTTTCTTTTATTATTAATACACCATTACTGGAAAGAGCATCCCTAAAAAAATATATATGTGAATATACTTAAGTACTTTTAAGATTTTACTTGTTATAAAAGAAAAATTCGCTTCACGCATCCACATATCCTTGTATCCTGAACACAGCAGGGTAGGCAGAGGGAACCTAGTGGTTAAGACACTTTGTTCCCCAAATTCTGGAAGCATTGCGTGTTGGGTGGCAGGTTAAACGCCGCGCTTTGCCTCAACATCAGAGCGAAGAAATAACGATAATAACAATAAACATAAATAAATATTTCACTTCCTCGAGTTGGGATCGAACCCACAACCGTCAAGTTTCAGTCACACCCTTGTGCCGCTGCGCCACAACGGCCTGACATTATAATTATGGCTATTTTAAGGCTATAACTTTAAAAATAATTGATAGAAAGACAATCAGTATTACCAGGTTAATAAATGGATTATGTATAAATAAATTTCTATTTCTAAGTATAATATTAAAAACTTGTTCACCTGCATTTCGTAAGATATGTAATTAAATCAGTATCTGTTAAATAACCTAGAACCCATTGGTTCCAAATAATATCATATTTTCTCTCATGTTCAAATTTTTGTAAGCTATCTTTGTATAATACTCCTAATTTTTCTTTATATTCACCAACAAAATCCGAAATAGAATTTATAAATTTTTCATCAGGTTCAATAATATCCACTGTGTCAAAATGAGGAGCTAACAAATATTTTGTGATTCGACCAATACCAGCCCCACAATCAAGAGCAATCCCAGTACCTGGGGCATTATCTACATTTAGTATTGATTTTAAAAACAAAGTTGAACCATCAATATCTATGTCAGATATAAATCCGAAACCTCCAAGGACTCCATCTAAAGTAGGTGGAATTTCAGCCCAATATTCAGAAGCTTTCTTATAGTTAATGTTTTTTATACTCATAATTGCATTAAATAATTAATTTTATTACAATATTTTGAAAAATAAAAAAAATGTTTTTGAATATATAATTTTACAATATTGAAGAATGATTACTTTCCATTCCAATGAATAATATTTAGAATGATTGAATTTGAATCTGAATTTGTAGAAAGTCTTAAGACAAATTAATGTTTTATGTTCTTATTATCTAAAAGCTACCAATAATTGTGGCCCAATCACAATTCTGGTTTTAATTAAGTTCAGTTCAGTGTTTTTTACTTTTTAGTTAATACTTAAGTTTCTTGATACTGAGATAATAGAATATTATTATGTCCCTTGAATAACGTCAGATAGTATGTAGTATGTAATATGTT
The DNA here is from genome assembly GCA_018249835.1 of Heliconius besckei. Taxonomy (NCBI): domain Eukaryota; kingdom Metazoa; phylum Arthropoda; class Insecta; order Lepidoptera; family Nymphalidae; genus Heliconius; species Heliconius besckei. The sequence goes on from DWNA01001918.1 coordinate 3,091, forward strand.
GAAAATTGGAAACTGCTCTGTGGATAATATAATATAAAATATAAATATATTATATACTGATACTAATAATTAATTGTTGTTGTTGCTGTTGTTCTTTAATTATGGCGATCCGAGCATGTCAGTTCAGCACTAATCACTTCGCCAATGTCACGTTGAATGGAAAACACACAAAGAAGAGTGTACGGTAAAGAGACAATATTACGCAATAGTAGATGCACGTTAAAAAGAGATCCAGCTAAGATACTGCCTTCACCTATAAGATAAGCAACTAATAATTAATACAACAACTGATAAACTTGAAAGTGAGATGAGAAGAACTTGGCAGTTGACACTGACAGTTGACTACAGGGCCTGTAGTACAGGCCATAGATTTTACCATAACTACCTATATATATTTTTATGTATTTGTAAGTTGAATTCTAGTAGATGGTCTATCTATACTTATTTTTAAATTTATGAATCCACCTATATAATATAGAATAATATCGGATATAAAAAACTTTTAACTACTATAATTAAATGATTTTTATAATATAATACATATGGTACGGTATATTATTAAAATCATTTCATTATAGTAGTACCAATTATTATTTAAACAATTGAGGACGTAGCTGTATATAGAAATACTTAAGACTTTCTACTTTTGTAATAGAGAAAAAAATATAATTGTGAGTTGTCCTTGTCAAATGTCAATTTTCTGATTGTGATTTGTAAAGTGTAAACCGAGTGGTTTATAGCAATATAACTAACATATTTTATTATATTTTCCATTAGTTTGTTTATTAAAAAAGCTTTCGAGCACTATGGATGAAAGAGCTGAAAAATTGGCAAAAGCTCGTAAAAAGGTAAGGCTGTTTTCCTGAGTAGTTTTATTATCTAGCTGTTTACTTTTGAATTGACTTTTTACAAGAAAATTTGTATCTTGTCGTTATAGTTAAGAGATCACCAAGAAAAGAGATCAACAATGAGTCACAAAGGCGAAGTAACTGCTCAATTAAGTCATACAATCAATGTACAAGAATATGTAAATGATAATATGAAAAAAAATACTGACAACGTTAATGAAGATCACAGTTCTTCTGCCAATGGTGAAACTGAATATTCGTACCACAACAAAAATTCAAATGACATAAAATCTGACATTAACATTGCTGAAATTTTAATTTCAAATAGAACTAATCTTGAAACACAAATAAGTGATTTGAATGGAAAATTAGCACATCTTGAATACTTACATGGATTAGAAGTAACAAATCATAACATCTGTAAGCAAAAATTGACATCTTTACAATCTGATGTCACAGATATTTCAAATAAATATTCTATTTCACTTGAAGAAATTAATCATAAAAATGAATCTTCAAAACAAATAACCATTTTAAATCAATCTTTAAAGGACGAAAATAATAATTTATCTGAACAGCTTGAATTTACAAAATCAATGCTAACATCCAAAGAATTTGAAAATGCACAGCTTCAGAATCAAATATTCACTTATCAGAGCCAATTAGATCTATTGCAGCTTCAAATTCAACAATTAACAAATGATTCTCCAGTAAATATAAGGCAAGAAAAAACTTCAGAGGAAAATAGTGGCTTATTGCAAAATATTATCAATTTAGAGCAAAAAATCGAAGCATTGCAGAAAGAAAGAGACCAAATACAGTCCCATTATGAACATTATGTTTATGAATTAAATGAACAACTAAAATCTGAAATGTTCAAAAGTGAAAATCTTACTAAAGATTTAGATAATTTATATAACAGAGAAAGCAGCTTAATTGACCAAATAAGTGATATGGAAATACGCTTGCAAAACTATGATATAAAAAGTAAGACTGAGATGTGTAATGTAAATGTTGCATCTAGTATTGAAAACGATAATGAAGATATTAAAGTGGGTAAATTTTATTTTATAACACAATTTAAATATTATATAGGTTTTAATATTTTACCTTTTCTTAAACATAAAACTAATGGGAGTCTATGTTTTTATTAGTTACCTGACTGCATAAATCACTATTATACTGATATGTTATCCTCTGTATGTGTTCAAACCATTGCGATGCAAGTGTGTGACTGTAACACAAAAGTTGTGATTTCGATTCCCACTTGGTGGAAAGAATTATAATTTTAATTTCTTCTCTCTAGTACCAAGGTAAAAGCGCGATATTAAGTTCTGCCATTAAACTTACATTATCTTAAATTAATAATTAAAATAACATTTATTTGTTATTAAATGGAAAAGTAATGTGTTTTTTAAATACTTTGTCTAATATTTTTTGTATTAAACTTTGAGAACACACAAATGGAAAGTTACAACTTGTGACAAATTTTTGACGTAAAAATTTTTGTAACCTTGTAAAAAACCAGCGGCGGCGCGCAGCTTCGCCTTCTTATTTGCGGTCTTAGGGGAATTCGAATAAACCATAAAACACGTGTTCAATGAAATATTTTTACGAGTCTAAATTTCAAACTTTATAATAATCGGTGATAATTTAAAGATTTTTCCATACCAACGTTCAACCCCTTATTTGCACCCTTAAGGGATGAATTCTAAAAAACTGAGTAACACGTATTCAATTAAATATTTGTATGAATCTGAATTTCAAATTTTATAAAAGTCGTAGCTGATTTTTAAAAAATCCATACAAACTTGCATCCCCTATTTCATACCTTAAGGGTTAAAATTTTTTAAAATACCTTCATCCACTAGATGTCCAGATTACGAAAATAAACATTATCCAAATTTCATGTTTCTACCATCAGCGTTTACGGCTGTGTGTGCGTCTTACCTCAATCAGTGAGAAACTTGTCCTTTTATATATATTTAGGCAGCGTTATGTAAGGTAGATGATTAAATTGGCTATATATTAGAAAATACACCAAAAGTTGATGAAAATCCCGCAAAATATTTTTTCTTGACCATTTTATTGTCCGAGTAATTTGGAAAATATTTGGAAATTATTGTATAAATAAACTGAATAAAATAGAGTTATAGACGGTAATTTTACGTGTTAACATTAAAAGAAAACATTAATGACAAAGTTAGACAAATGAAGTTAATTATGATTATTTTGTATAATATAATGGAATTCTTTTGAAAATTACCTTTTTTTTCGATAAATTAACATTTATTTGCACTCATTATTTCTAATATTGTTTTACTTAGTATTTACTTACAAGTATAAATGAGTTTAGATGCGTCACAAGCCGAAGGCTTAGGCCGATCGTGCCTCTCAATAGCTTGCTCCGCGCTCTCGCTTGCACGCTCGACACAGGTGGAACGTGACTATGAGCTATGCTTTTTCGTGCGTGCAGCGGGCGTTTATCGATTTATAAGACAAAAAATCTTCAATCAGCGTACATCTCGAAAACGGTTAAAATTCGGACAATAAAATACGGGGTAAAAGTCGTTGGCAGTTGGCCCACCTATGTCGACTATTTTAGTTTGACTTCCAGAATATACTACTACCTGAATATTAAAAAGTTTCTTTCATTTTATTAAAAGTACAAAAATTACACCAATAATTACTATACTACAAATAATTATGTACAATCCACTTGTTTTACCCTTTATTTGTAAGTATTTTTATTTATTAACATATTTCAGGACCAACTTGAGGAAAGTAATAGTAAATACAATCAGTTACAAACACAATATTCAGAAATTGTTAAAAAATTCCAAATTCTACAACTAGAAAACGATAACATCGCTTCTAAAGAAAATATTTGTAATCATGACCATGTTGATATTACAAAACTTTCTGCAGATATAAGTAGTGATAAATTAGCTGCACAAAGGGCAACAGAACAGAATAAAAAATTAAAACTTAATATAGAAGAACTGGAACAAATTATAGTCAAAATGGTTTGTTTTTATATATATTAATTACATTTTTGCATGGAAATAACTACTTATATCCATGACACTACTATTATGTTTTAGAGTAAAATGATGAGAAGTAAATTCAAAATTATTTGTTTTCAGGGAAAAGATAAACTGGAACTAACAGAAAAGTTGATACATGAAAAGCAGCTCAATAAAGGGTTAGCTCTAAAATTAGCAGAAGTTGAAGAAAATCTAAAAAATTTGCAATATAAATTAAAAGCTAAGGATGATGAAATGATAAGATTGCAAAATGAGTTTCGAATCAAAGAAGAAGAATACGAAAAATATATTCATGATGGCAAGGAAATAAAGTCATACTTAGACCCAACGTCAACAGATAATTGTGAATTGTCACATGAAGAAAACCATAACCATTGTGATCACAAACCAGAATGTGAAGAAGAATTGTCACCATTGAAATTTCAGCAAATTTCAACAGAATCTATAGATGATATATGCATACAAAAGGAAGATGCTATGATAAAGCTTCAGGAACGGTTTTTGAATATCATGGACGAAGTTGCCAACTTGTCAGATGAGAAACATAGGCTTGAACATATAATTTTACAATTGCAAAACGAAACAGACACAATATGTGAGTATGTAGCTCTCTACCAACAGCAAAGAAGTTTATTGAAAAAACGAGAAGAAGAGAGAAGTAATCAACTAAAAATTTTTCAAACAGAACGTGATAAACTGGAGAGGCATTTAGACGAACTCAGTGAATTGCTTTTGAGATTAGCTACAGATCAACAATTAGCACCCTACTTTAAACAACAATCTAGACACAAAGATTTACTTCGTGTAAAAGAATTGCTTCATAAATTACAAAACTGTTTACTTATCAATCCAAAATTCAAAAATTTTGATATAAATGTTTTCTACCCGTGCGGTTGTTGTTCTGGACAACTTATTGATATTTGAGAATTAACAACCCCTCTCTCTTCCGAGCTATTTGCCCCACGTGGTTGCAGGGTCAGTTTTCCTTATTATTATTTTTCTTCTATTTATAATATGTATCTAAATTTTAATTGTCATAATAAAAATGACATTGATCATTTTGTAACAGAAGTTTTTATTAACTTTTAATTTTTATTAAATTAAAAGTTAATTTACACTTACACAAAACACAAAACTTTTTATTAAATAATAGCTAATTAATATCATGTATCACATTTGGTAAACAAAATAATTTCAGAGACAATTACAAGCAGCATTGGGTACTTACAGTTTTTTTTATATAGAGAAGACTTTGTTATTTAACTTCAACAAGCGACACAATTTTACATAAATAACCTTAATCTATCTTGACGTATTCCATAAGAATTGTGAAATAAGATTATTGTAAAATGAAAGATTTTGCAAACTTGTGTGTGGCGACCAATAGATTTTAATTTATTTACATTGAATAAGCCTTTTATTCCCAAATAAGAATACGAGTTTTCTAGGATCAAACGACTCTGTTGCACACTATAATAGATCTCTTATCTGGGTGTGCCTATTGGCATAGGCCTCCTCCAACATCTTCCACTCCTGCCTGTCCTATATTATATTATTTATTAAAATATAAAAACTACTGAACTAATTTTGATGAAACTATAGTAATATTTATTACTAACTAGCTTATACATCAGAATAAATAAATAAAGTATTTATTTATTTATTTATTTATTTATTATTTTATATCACATATGCTGCAGTTTATGTAAAAAAATTGTATTGTGTATTGTACTTTAGCTATAATGTAACAATAAGTTCAAGCGGGCAAAACCTCGTTTTGAGTCTCTAGTTATAAATAAAATATGGAATTATTTTGATGTTCCTTCATTCACTATTCTTACTACTATCCTAAAATAAAACTACACTTTTGAACTATTAAGTTAATACTCCCTAACCGTTTTCAACCCAAAGCGATGAAATCCATGTAGGTAAGTTGAATATTGAGACCAGACATGGCGCAGGGTCACAAAGTGTGACTGTAAACGCGACAGGTTGTAGGGTTCGATTCGTACTCGCGGAAAATAAATATTTAATATTTTCATTTCTTCGCTTTGGTCTCAAGGCAAAGCGCGGCGTTGAGTTCCACCACTCAACAATGCGTCCAGAATTCGGCGGAAATTGAGGGACGGAATGTCTTAACACTAGGTTCCCTCTGTCTTCCCTGATGTGTGCGGGATACAGCGTGAAGCTGGTGTTAGTTGAACAGTTAATAAGTAATAAGTTTTGCGTAAACTAATCAGTTATGTAAAATAAACTGACAGTCCTGGTAAATTATTTTATTCCGCGTCATCAGTAACGACGATTTTAAGTTACGACGTGCACTATCTTATTTTCCTAAAATGTATATTTTATTAAGATAATATATTGTATAACATTATAATAAAAGGTATAGTATTTGTACAAGATACACATACCTTAGTAGTACTAGTTTTTAAAAAATTGACAATAAAAACATTTGTTTGTTTTAAGATTTTTATTCACGACCACAATAAAATTCTATTTACATTATATCATCATCATCATCAACAGCCATCTTTTGTCCACTGCTGGACATAGGCCTTCCCCAATTCTCGCCACGACACTCGATCCTCCGCTCTTCGGACTCATCCGCTTCCCGCCAACCTCTTTATGTCGTCGGCCCATCTGGCAGGGGGTCGTCATAATATAGTAACTGCTATTTTTATTTTAAAACTCTAGAATATCTATAGCTATGAAGCTTATGTTTCATTATCTTTCCTTCATATTACAATGTATGAGGCGCAAGTTATTTATATTAAAAATATAATTTAGCAACAACTTTATAAATCAGACAAACATTTATTTATCAATCAACTAAATTTACTGGGCTCTGATGAATCTCGCTCGTAACACAACCAAAACTACATGCTGTGATTTCCCCGGGTAGAAAAGTCGATATTCATTTATTTAAAATTAGGATACTGTATAATGTACGATGTACTTACCTACTCCATTGTTATAAGTGTTTCTGTTATACCTATTTACAAATGAGATCGTTATTAAAAATACCACCTTTTAATATAGTGGAATGTAATATGTATCTTATTTTTTAATGATATGATATTTTTTAGACTACGGTATTACTATAATACAATATCTTATAAAAACAGCACTAAAGAGATTTTTAGCTTTACAATATGAAGTAGGGTACAAAATTTAATCTTATATTTGTTTAACCAAGATATACATAATAAACACATTTTATTTAAATATAGAAAATTTTGTCTTCTTAATTTAAAAAACAAATTGTTCTCTAATAACACCGCTACATATATTTCCTACAATAATTAGTCAAAATAGTTGTAGATTCGGTAATGCACAAACATAAATACTGTTAACACATTGTACAATTAGCTATAACACCACAAAATACATAAAATCAATATCGACTTTACTTGGGGGCGTTCATATTGTTTTAAGTTCTTTATATTATTAAGTAACGTTAGTATATATGTATATAATATGCATTTGATTTAGATACATTTGGAAGATTTAATACTAATGTCTAAATTTATTCATATACAAACTTACAATATTTAATGAGCAATGTTTACGTAAACGTAAATAATTATCTATTTATAGGTAATAACTACGAGGTAGCGGTAGAAGCGGTGTCGACGATGTAAAACTCGCACGTAGTGATCCCCATAAACCCTACAAAGGGTTGCGACCAACGTTACCAGACATCTATATTTTTAGCGTAAAATTATGTCCCGATTATGTATAATCAATGATAGTCCCCCGCTTTTTTTGGGTCTTTCCGTGCACTGGGATAAATCATTTTTAATTAAGTACTTAATTACTTAATTAAAATTTCAAAGATACGTAGGTACTCAAAGTCTTGAACTGCCTTAGGAAAGGAGTAGACAGAGACACAGACAGGAGTAGACAACTAAAACAAACAGTTATTGTAGGTATAGTGTCGTTTTCCCATTAAAAAAAGACATTTTATATTGCTATCACATAATAAATAGATAAGAAATAAAAACTACTGATTATTTATACTTTGTCTATATCCCGCTTTTTACCTAAGATAAAACTGGCAACTGGCCATTTGCCGCAAGCACCTATACTCATATAGACAAGCAGAATGCTGACTTGGAGACACTCACCCACTATTCCCGCCGTTCCCGAAAGTGTTAAAAAATACGAGGTAACTAGTGTTAAAGTAATAAATAATATTTGGTGTTTAATATTTTACTAGATTAACATAAATAGCTTCAGTCCAATCCATAAACATGATTTTTTGTAGACACCGTTATGATATCTTTTTTTCCCGTAATGTTTATAAAATACTTATCTTAATATTGTAAAGATAGGTTTTTCTAGGATTCGTTTTAAATTACTGAATATTATACACACAGCAGTGTAGGCAGAGGGACCTTCTGTTAAGACACTCAATTCCTAGTTTTCTGCCGTTTTATCGAGGCATTGTTTGAGTGACAGAACTGAACGCCGCGTTTTGCCTCAATACCAGAGCGAAGGAATGAAAATATTAAATATTTCATTTCCTCGAGTGAAAATCGACCCCACAACCTATCGCCTGTGTCCCTGCGCCACGACTAGCCCTAAAATTATAGAATGACCATAGTCATCCGCAGTATTCGTGAACTATAAAATGTAGATAATAATGGGCTGTTTTTTTTTCTGTTAAGCTATCGCACTTTAGCATAATGTTATTTAGCTAAAAGTCATATTTTATCTTATGATTAATCTGAAACAAATAAAGTCATTTTCTAAAGACTAGGTCACTGATTATTAGATGCGCAGAACGCCACACAGACTTTATGACTTTTTAGACACAAAAAGCAAATAAGTAAATACCAAAACATAACTAGATATGAGATATAGTTTAATGTAACTAAGACCAACCATTAATTACGTCACACGTTAAGCGGATTCGACGAAATATGACATTGAGTAACATGGTGTGTAGGGGTACTAAACTGCGCAGCATTTTAAAATATTATATAAAATTTCGAAAGTGATATTATAATTAAATAATTTCTAGCTGTAAAATTGGTAAATACATGACTTCACATTATATAATTATCGTCTGATAAATGAGAGAAGAACATGAAACTCGTGTGACGTATTTTATGGGTGGCCCCTAAAAGCAAGAGTAAAGTACAATGGAATGTTTCTTCAATATTTACTTTTTGATAAAGTTACACAGGTAATATAACAAATAAATTTAAACTATTCACATTCAATGTATAAAATACAATATATAAAATTACACTAACCTAAAAACATTTTTTTCTATTGTTCTTTCTTCGGACTACTTACATTAGCTTCTTTATTTGGCTGGAACAATACGTAATTGTAATATCAAATAATGTTAAAGATAAAGTTAACTATTGCAAAATATTTATATTTGTAATAAAAACTTTTTGCCAATAACCGTTAAGAATTTTAATGAAGTGAATTTGTTGTTCAAACTAAATGTATAGCATATATACATTTATTTAGAATATAATATTTCATTGAGTGAGATTCAGGTCTATAGACATAGATTACTTCTACAAACTTTATATTTCAATATTGGTATTCATACCTATATTATAAATTTGAAAGTAAGAAAGAAATGTCTGTCTTTTACGCAATCAGGGCCAAACCGCTAATTTAATTGTGATAAAATACTCATACAGAGACACATGAGGATACCGGGATGACCATAGGCTACTTTTTTTCTTATATTTGTGATAATGTCGATATATATTAGTATATTAGAATACTTTTTATTTTGACATGCAATTTATCCCGCCATGTTTATAACAACCGCCGTTGCTAAGCAACGATTTGCAAAGTTTGTTGATAGAAAACGTCACCCAAAATGATTTTGCTTAACGCGTACTTGGCGCGCGCCGACTCAACCTTATGAGACACAAAAACAATGTTCTACAAAAATATTTTCCCTTAAATATTGTTTAAAAATGTCAGCGTTGATATATACTATCGATATAGATTTGTATACATTAACAAAAATTAGATGATTTCTATAATTTGATATTCATCCTTATGAAAATAAATATAATAGTCACTTTTAGCATTTTATCTAGATTGAAATTATAGTTTACTGTATAA
>DWNA01001919.1:0-13089 GCA_018249835.1 Heliconius besckei
AAGAATCGGATACAGAAGGCAGTATTACTTGAGACGGCACGTATTGTGCGGAGGTTCCTCTCTCTGGAGCCCTAGCCACCGATGGCTTGGACCCTTGTCCCGCCCTCGGAAGAGTGGTTTTTTTTTAATATTTTTAAATGTATCTTTTTTATAATAATTTATATTTAAAAATGTGAAATTGATTCACTAATTTAATAAAAGTATATTCTGATAGTATTGGTTAATAACGTCCTTGATTACTTCTTCTTCTTCTTCTTCCTGGCATTAATCCCGGCTATTACCAGGGTCTGCCTTCCTACTTAACCTACTCATCAGTCTTAAAAATGTAAGGTAATAAATAGGACAAAAATATAATTTCTTACAATAACTGAGTAGCAAGTATATTAAGCCATGTTTTCTTATCATCATTTGTTTGTTCATAATAGTTTCAGTTATTTTCTACATACCTCAACGGAACTAAACTCAAAATCTTTATTTAAACAATGAATACATTTATAAACAATGTTAACGTAACGATAATAATATTGTAACAAATACTAGCCTCTTAAAACAATAAGAAATAGTCTTAATCAAACTTAGCAAAATCTACTCAATAATGAATGGTCAACTATTATATCGAAAAAAATTTATAAAATTAAGTTTTCCTCGTTATTTCCAAAAAACTCTTTGTCTCTTAATCAGATCTTTAAGTAAGGGATCATGTCTCAAATTTGTAAAAATAGAACAGATAGATGTTGTCTTAAGTTGTTGCGACTGATAATCAATGAGTAGTAAAGAAAAAAAAAAGAAAGAAATATGTAAATAAAGTTGTATTTTTAATCTACCAAAATGGATTGGTTGAACTTTTGATCCATATTTACAACAGCAATTTTCAGAGAATAATAATTATAAACCCGCAGCGCAGTTTGTGGTGAGCTGTTGGGGAGTGGCGACCCCACGGACCTGAGTCCCCCGGAGGGGAGTTGTAATCTATCCCCGCCTCTGGCTTTCCTTTATTGGCCGGCAGAGTGGAGCGTAATGCGTAATAACGGGGAATCCCGCTCACGAGCTCCTCGTGATGGTGAGCTCTTCTGCTGCTTCTCTCTACACCCTTAGCCGACCATCCTGATGTTGCGCCCGAGGCGTTACGCCGCTTTGTGGGGGCATATCTAGTGGGAGGCGAGTCACTGTCCACCAACCATTCAATTTGAGACTATTGTAAAGGCGGACTTCTTCTTCTAAACCACCCAACGGATTTTGATGCGGTTTTCACCATTAGGTCGAGTATTTCTCAGGGAAGGTTTATAGTTAGTTTATTATTTGTAAATTCTTATGTAAATTAACAAATACGATAAATGTGTATAAAGTCCTACCCGTTGAGATACTTTCGCACATGCGCTCCTTAATGGTAAGTACTACATGAAAATAATGTACTGTAGTATTGTTCCTCTCAATTAGATCTACAAAAAAATTTACAAGAGCATATTCGTATCTTTTAAGAATAACGTGTAGTGATCATATTTCTGTCTAAAAATAGTAATTTCAATATATTTTTATTGTGAGGTATATTTTTCCATAATGGTATTAATCCTTATCCTTTAAAATACTTTATTAAATTTCTACGTTAAACGAAGATAAAATTTGCTTTTTACACTATTTCGAAATTGCGAATAGTCTTCTTCCTCCTGGCATTAATCCCGGCTATTGCCAGGGTCTGCCCTCCTACTCAACCTACTCCACTTTGCACGGTCTTTTGCGTTCGAAATTGCGAATAGTGTTAGAGTAAAACTCATTTAATTGTTAACACATCACGCCGTTCACACGTCAGCTGTATCGAGTTAAGTTTCACTTATACCTTACTCTCAGCATATAAATAAGTATAATAATAATAATAATAAACTCTTTATTTCACACCATAATACATAGCATAAATTTAAATTTACAATAGCTTAAAAAATAATAATAATAATAATAAAATGTGAAAAAGGCGGCCTTATCACTAAAAGTGATCTCTTCCAGGCAACCGAATCGTAGGAATAGATAGAGGGATGCGGGCATAGTGCGTGGGAAAGAATAATTATGTCAATACACGAAAATTAAACACGATATATATACACATAACATATATATATATATATATATATAAATAAATATACTAGTAATATATAAAAAATAAATAAATAAATAGAGTATAAATATAATAAATCATATATATAAATATTAGTAATAATGATACACTACAATTGTAGATAATAGTTTTTTACTTTATATTTGAATGCTTTCATAGATTTAGACTGCCTGATAGTACGTGGTACGTGGTATTCCATAGTTTCGCTGCTTGTACCGTGAACGATTCACTGTAACAACGAGTATTAGTTGAATACGAATATTAGTAAGTATATTAGTTACGTTTTAATAAGTACTTCAGAAGTTGTTACAATATCAAAAAATCCTTGCTGCGAAACGCGCCCCGCAACGTTTTGCTTATACAAGCGCGTCCGCCGCGCCCGCCTTACACGCATCGGTGGTTGAGTGGTAGAATGCTCGCCTGCCACGCTGGCGGCCCGGGTCCGATTCCCGGCCGATGCATTTGCTATTTAATTTTCCTTACAGGCAGCCACGTAGTGCTTGCTTTTCATCAGGGACAGAATATCCTCTTCAGCATTAAGCACAAGCTCGAAAATAAAATCCGCCTGCCTCTATAGCAGCCAAGATTTAGATGCGTTTGCAAGTATTGGATAATTCGAGTTGAATGTATTGTTTCAGCGCGATATATTTTTTTTCATATTTTTTGTAGTAGTTATTAGTAGGTAGGATTTTGTTTATAATTTCTTCCGTTTAAAAATAGTCATTACTTGACTTGAAAAGATTCGTAGCACAGATTTAAAATTACGGTACCTACTAAAAAACCCTATGAAAATGCGGGTTGTATTTGGGCTTAATTAATTTTCACATTATCTTAAGTGCTTTGCAAACATACATTATATGAATAATCCAGTAGTAAAAGCGGGCGAAGCCGCAAGAGGGTCGCTAGTATACGATATATTGATTTTATTTTGGTCATTATAAAATAGCAAAAAAGCTGTTAGTTTAGTTTTACAAGCGCAAGCATAAACAAATGAACAAAAAAATGATTTTGACATATACAACATATATTTTTATTATTAATAGTATTTTATGTCGACAGACATCTTTCCTATGTACACCTAGAGTAACAGAAACAGAAAATGTCTACGAAAAAGATTTTCCAATCAAAAATCAGCGTTGGTCTTTAGTTTTCAAGGATAGCGAGATGCCGAGTGAGATTTCAAAAATACTCCTCTAAAGCCATTGTGCCTATATAATTACAAATACTTAGTAGCACATACTTACCAAAATATACTATGAATTTTTAGCAAAAACAAAAACCGACTTCTAACAACGAACTAAAAAGTGAAAAATAATTACACAAAGATTTTATAATTTTGAAGTCGGTGCCAAGTAAAACAAACAGGCTTAGTAATTAGATATTGTAGTAAAGGTGTTGTAGCATTAGCTTGACACGGACTTCAAAATTATAAAATCTTTTTTACGTTATTTTTCACTCTTTAGTTCGTTGTTAGAAGTCGGTTTTTGTTTTTGTTATTAAGAATTTATTTTACGATTTTTAGTGATGGGTAGATCTTAAAATGATGTTTCTTAAACGAGTGGTGATGGTGGTGGTAGTGGTTGTCAACGAGTGGTTGTGGTTATCCTAAGTAAAACTTTATTTAGTTAGGTATTATTTTTGTGCAAAGTTACATTTTGGTATATTGACAAGAAAATACATAAAAAGTATTCGGGCGAATGGAGAATCTCTCTTTTTTGAGGTTGCTTGAAAAGAAATGCAACGATCAGGAATCTCACCTCTGTTATCAATTTAAAAAGATTTTGCTTGTAACTATTACAGTATAATCAATTTTTTACCAAAAAAAACAAACTTTCTAAATTTTCACCGGGTCCTATAATCGGAACCTAACCAAACTTTCACCAAATTATAGTGTGTGTATCCTTTCAAATAAAAAAAGAATCATCAAAATCGGTTGGCGCGACATTGACTTATTCGTCTATTTGTCGCGCACATACCTATTGCAAATTTAAGACTTATGTGATTTTCTCATAGATACCATTGTCAGACATGGACCAAAAAAAAATGGGACCATTCGGGAAGCTTCACCTTTCAAACAAAAAAAAAATTTCAAAATCGGTTCACCCAGTCAAAAGTTATGAGGTAACAAACATTAAAACAAATAAAAAAAATAATAAAAAAAACAGTCAAGATAACCTCCTTTTCTTACAGAAGTCAGTTAAAAAATAGGAAAGATTCATTGATCTTTTACAAAATGAACAAAATACTCGATTCTTTTTATTGGAATATAAAAATACACATCCGTCATGCGTAAAGGGTGTAAGCAAATTATAGCTGTCTAATATTACCAAATTAAAAGATATTACATTTATGGTAACTTTAGTAGACATTTTTTAAATGCAGATTTTTTGGATCACAGAAAAGAGTATACGTCATATACGTGTAACGGCTAGTTTATTAGAAATTATAGTAAAAAGGCTGAAGCATATTTTGGAAATTATCAATAAAAATTTAACTCAAGTATATTCTACGCTGAAAATATATGTGATTTCGATGACACGGGCGTAATAATATAAATTACACATTTTTGAAACATCAAGGCGCCACGGATATCGTACTCTTGCCTGGAAACCTAATGTTAAGACACTCCGTTCCTATTTAGATGCTTCGGTTCCCCACTTATAAAAAATACTTACATCTAACTAATAACGACACTGGATTGCTCGTCCCCTTGCCTTCACTATTAGCCGCCATACATGTGTAGTCGCCCGCCGCTGCTCGCGTCACACTTTGTAGAACTAAGCTTTGTGCACTTAGTATCACTCCTGCCGCTTCGTTGTGGAATATTTCTGTGTTCTGGAAGAATTTCAATAGAATTTATAAAGAGGGAAAAAACTCAACTCAAGTAAGATCCAGTGACAGATAAAGATTCTAATTCCATCCATATAATCTTCAAACAGTAGATATTTTGCATTTTGTGACATATGATCCTATGAAGGTGCCATACTATTCTGCCACATTTGTGAACCAAAACCTTTCAGATTATTAATTATTGTCAACTTTTGTTTTTGGAGTATTTGATATTTAATTTTGTTATGGAACTCGTGACAATGCAGAAAACTGGTCATCCACGCCAGTTCATATCACTTAACAACTAGAATAAAAACTTAACTAGAATAATAATATTAAGATACACATTAAATTGTAAATGATAATCTAGTGCTAAGACGCTCCGTTTAACATTTTCCTCTAAATTCTGGAGACATTGTGTATGGAGTGGTGGAACTTAACGATGCCTTTTGCCACAACACCAGAGCGAAGATATGAAAATATTAAATATTTCGTCCCCACAAGTGGGGCTCGATCCCATATAGAGCAACTTGCTTCAAAATTCATACATATGTTTTAAGTATAAATACTTACATCATGAAACCAAACAAGTCTATGTGTTTTCGGATTAGCTTTCACAGTACATTCGAAGTAGACGTCGTCACCTTCTTTTATTTCATCTGGATTCAAGTTTGATCCCATTTTCAAATCGACTATCGGTACATCTGGAAAAAATAGTGCATTTTATAAAAGGAGTTTTTAAGCCCGAAATTTTTCTTCGGATTTTCAAGTAAACATATTGTGTGGCTGAGCTTAACCCTATATTTTGTCTTGTTAAAAGAGCGAATGTAAATGAAAAAAAAATCCTTTCATCGAGTGGGAATCGAACCCACAACCGTCGCATTTACGAATCTAACCATTACATCTATCAATTAGAATATAAAATACTGCACACAGGTTAAAAATACGAAATTACCCAAAAATCTACCATGAAATTTTCCCTAAAGTAGTTTCATTTAATATTATGAATGTATATTTAATTCAAAGTTAGCGCTAAGAGTGGTTTTAACTCCGCCCTCTTAACCTACGTGTCATTTTTTAAGATTTATTAAAATCCTCTCTCCCAAGCTCCTGAAGGCTCTTGAAAATTTTCACGATTTTTTAAGATGTCACGACGATTACAACGTCCGACGTTCCCAACTTTTATTTTTCTTTTAATGGAGATGTAAATTAGTATTCTTATTCATTTTGTCAAATAAAAATAATATTATGAAATGTTTTGTTTGCAATTCTGGCTTTTCGTTCTTTCAGGAGTTTTTTAGGGAACCAATTTATTTTTTTAAGCGAGAGAAAGTTAAAATTAGCTATTTTACTATTAAGAATCCATTGTTTTTGGACTCCTTATCAACCTTGGTATTTCTTTTATATTCTTTTTATCCATTTTCTTTTGGTGTAGAATTTTAAGCATTTCTTAATGTTATATTGGTCTCGGGTGGTACTGGCACCAAAAAAATTGTATTCACGCAAAATGTACAGCTTTTGAAGTATTCCGGGTCCGCCACTCAACACGCTGTCTCCAGAATTCAGCGGAAAGTGGGAAACGGAAGTGGTTATTACATTATGTTAAGAGGTTCCCTTTGCCTACCTGGTCCCAGCCTGGCATATGCAGAGCCCTGCACATAGCAGGGTGTGAAGCTACATATATTCGTAGACGAAATTGAATGTTTTCAGTTCCTTAATCTGTTTAATAAAATGTTGAGTTTTATTATCCAATGTTAACTAGAACTATTGCCGAGAATACCTGAGAACCTAGTATAAAGACACTCCGTTCCCGTCGACAGACATTGGGTGTTATTAGTGTAACTTGTTAAAAGAGCGTGCAAAATGAAAATAGGTACTAAATTTTTGTTTTCCTCGAATGTTAATCGAACCCATAGAGTATATATTTTTTAATATAATAAGCATGTATTGAATCCCTATTCAACAGTTAAGTAATCCACAAATAAAACCTACTAAGATTCAAAAAATAAATCTTAAATCACAGCCTTCTCTATACTTAAAGAGATTTATTTATCTTCGTCAACAATGATAAATGGTGTGAATGTAGATTGATTCGGAACATCTTTATAGCTACTTAACTGCGCAAGGCAACTTTCCCGTGGACAATTGTGTTGTTGTTTACGATACGCCCACTGTTGTCCAATATGGCTTATTTGAATAGTGTTGTAATAATATTTAACAAAGAATAATAGAGTTATGGTTAAATATTTAATATTTTTTTCCTTCACGATATATCCCGCATTTAGCGGGCTAGGCGTCTAGTGTCAAGGTACTAGGTTACCCTTGGTTTTCGAGTCGTTGTGTGTTGAATGGCTAGATCATTGCTTAGTTTTATTGCTTGAACGTAGAAATGTAAATAATTCCTGGGAGTAGAAATCGAATCCATACATGTTTGGTTTACAGTTAAACGCTGTATCATTGCGCTATGACGACTTCAATAAAATTACGTATAAAATTTATGTCAAGTAAAATTTAATTAGCATTGAAATTACTAAAAGATCTCAAAAGAGAGAGATTAGTGAGAGTTAAATATTACCTATATCGTTATAATAATGAAAAAAATATCTGGCCTTCCTATGCTATTTATAAAGAAGTTAAATATAGAATGAAGAAGATTAAAGAAGTTAAAATAGAAGTTGGATTGTCGACTGCAACTTCAAAATATTAAGGGTCTAATTATGGTTATTTATGCACATAATCTAAACTGACATGCACAGTTCAAACTTTCTATCTATTCTAGTATATTTTTAAAATAGCCTCCTTTATTTCGATAGAAAATGAGCACTTTCACAACTTTTAATTACATATCATGCAAATTTTTAGTTCCAAAATATTTCATCCTAGAGTTTCCGTTTTAAAATTATGCATAATTTAAAAAAAATACACTTTTAATAAATAATTTATTTTCAATGAGGCCAGTTATGGCGCAAGGACAATAAGCGCGACACGCGATATAGGTTCGATTTCTACTCGAGAAAATGAAATGCCACTCAACATGCAATGCCTCCAGGATAAGGCTTAAAGTGGGCAACCAGGTTCCTCCTGCCTAACCTGCCATCTGCAGTGCCTATACAGCGTGAAGCTAAAAAAAGAAATTCGAACAAATCTAGTATGAGAACTTATCCCAAAATAAGACTAGACCAAAATACCTGTAAAATACGAACATTAAAAATATGTGTAAACATGTCCAATACTCACAATGTACATTAAGACGCCACTTGTCCTCTATAGCGTTGTCCGGGATGTGCTTGTTCTCAGCTCGACAAGTCAAATATTTGCCGTCGTCTTCCACCGCGGGCACGAGGCTCAGCACGCTGAGTGTTTCGTTGTTTTCGGAAAACTGTTTAGAAATATATGTTTAAGTTAGTTATTTTCTTTTATATTCATGTATCACTCACAGAGTGTAGTAGGACCCCTTCCTAGTAGGTCTGGGAATGTAGTGTTAAAACATGCCATTTCCATTAAGACATTCCGTTCCTAAACGAGCATCGAAGTTATTTCTACTCATTTTTTTATGCTCGAATGAAACAGAGGAGTATGTCACTACGAGATCTTCTATTTTAGAATGTTGTACGTAAAATAAAATATGGTGCCGGAACTGTTTAATATATTATGATTAAAGCCACACCGGAGCGGACAAGTTGGGCTTAAAAATTTAAAAAATAAAATGGGCAAGAAGTGGGAAACAGAGTGTCTAAATATTAGGTTCCCTCTGAATACCTCCATATGTTGAGAGTAACAAAAATGTCTACACATATATTTACTGTGCCAAACTGGCTTCTTGCTAATAATAATTAGCAAGCTTAATTAAAAATATGATGAAGCATAAAATTTAATATAAGCCTTAATGAAAATAATTAAAAGGAGATCCGAATTCTTTTCACAAAAAAATCTCTTAAAACTAAACACATTTACTTCAATATTAAATTCTCATTATTTTTTCTAAGTCCACTTAATATTTAATTAATACTTACGCCTTGTTATTATAATTTTTCGTTAATTAATAAAATTAAGAGACCGCCGCGCCGTGGCGTAGAGATACAGGTAGGTATGTGAATGTAAGCGCGACGGTTGAGGATTCGATTCCTACTCGGAGGAATGAAATATTTAACATTTTCATTTTTTCGATCTAGTACCGGGGCAATGGGCGACGTTGAGTTTTACTATACAGCACACAATGCCTCAAGAATTCGGCGGAAAGTGGGAAACGGAAGTGTCTCAATAACAACGGAATATCTTAACACTAAGTTCTCTGGTTCCCTCTACCTACCATGTTACGTGGGGGATACAACGGAAAAAAGATAAAAAATTATTACTTTTGCCTTATAATAGATATAATATTCTTATAACTAGATACCAAATAAAATAAAAATCAACCATAACAAAAAGAAACCGTTTACACCTAAATAAACTGCAAATATTTCAACTGAAACAAAAACAGTTGACAAGCAAAAATAAAGCAATAAGCCATTCCCATTGTCATATTGTTGCGGCCATTATCAACCCTACCAAAGAACTTCCTGCAAAATTAACAATAATGAATTTGAATCGTTGTTATACTTGAAAAAACTGGTGAAGTTCGAGCTGCACTACGCAGGGTTCTCTACAATTTTTAATAAGATATTTATGTATTAAGATTTAAAATATGGAATTATTTTTAGGAACAATTTTGAAACTATTACTTGGGTATATATACTTATAGAATACATTGGTATAACTTAAAAAAATAAGTTTATTTTATTTTAAATGGTACCTAATAGAGTCTTTCAAGATTCCTATCTTGACTTCCTAAGTTAGGAACTCAAACAACCATCCGTTGTAGAAAAAAAAATATGTATAATCCCACAACATCTTATAACTGTATCATCATTTCAATTTATATATTTATCTTATCATTTCAATTTTATAAAATATTTGTTTGAAAGAAATTACTAATTTAACTTTAATAAGAAATCATTTAGATGGATATATATACTCTTCAAAATAAGGAACCCTCAAATCAAACCAAACCAAGCATTCCATTATACAGGAGAAAAAAAATAAAAGAATCTATTAATTACAGTACGATAGAAGAGAACAAAAGGCGTTACGTTTTTGGCCATCCTCTTGAGCTGCCTGTTGTTCTTCCACCAGGAGACGGACGCTTCGGGACGCGAGCCTGTCGTCTTGCATTCGACCTCGTACCTCTTGTCAGCTGATACTTGCTTTTCTTTAGTTAGAATGTTGACAGTTATTGGTTTTACTGGAACAAATTTTTGCTTGTGTAAGATGGGACAGCTTTATTGTGCTAAATATATACTGAAGTATAGACCTGGGGATCGAACCCACAATTATCACTTTTAAGTTTTCCAATGTGAAAATGAATGAATATTGGAATGTACCAGATTATATTTACAATTCACGTAGACAAAGCCATACGAGAAAACTTGTATTGAACAAATATTTTCCTAGAAGCAAATAACATTTGTATTTCAGCGTTAAACTTTTGTGAATACTACATATACAAAGAAATGACGAATACATATTTATTGTTCAGTTCACTCTCTATAGGATGAAATATTTACTTGAATAGATGTATTGAATACTGTAAGAAGCTAGTCGTGGCGTAGCGGCACGTGACGTGACAGGTCGTGACAGGTCGTAGATTCAATTAACACTTGAGAAAATTAAATATTTAATATTTTCATTTTCACATTCATGTTACGATGGAAAGCGAGGCGTTGAGTTCTGCTTCTCAATATGAAAGCCCTCAAAATTCGGAGGAAAATAATTAACGGAGTGCAATAACACTAGCTTCTCAGGTTCCGTTTGCCTCCCCTGCTATGTGCAGGATACAGCGTGAAGCTAAAAAATTATATAAAATCACGAATACATATTTATTGCTCATATCACTTTCTAAAGAATTAAATATTTACTTCAATTTATGTATCGGAAGTGTACGTCGTTGAAAGAGTACGTCTCGTTTTAATACCTTTTTAAGAAGAAGCTTAAGACTTCTCCATTGAGCTCTTATAAATAGCAACTTACTGAAAGATCGTAAGTTATTTCTGTCTAATAACTTAATATATTATTTGAAAAAATCTGATAATAAATCGTAGATTGACTGAAACATGGAATTACAATTTTCTTAGTTTATTTACTTAATACTCGTCGCTTGCTATTTTGGTTGCGTCGACTTTATGAACTAAAATAGATAACCCTATTTTTCCCGTTTCTGTACCAAAATAGAGTACACTCTCTTACTGCACGCTGTATCCTGCACATACTAAAGTAAGTAGAGGGAGCCTGGGAATCTAGTGCTAATACACTAAATCCTCGGCATAATATTTAATTTCCTCGAGAAGGAATAGAACCCACAACCTATCTCATTTACAGTCACATGTGTGAACCTTTGCGCCACGGTTGGCCTTCACACTCCTCAACCTACCTATATGCCAAATTTCAGCTTACTAAATTCAATAATTTCGCCTGTCCGTTGGCTGTCCGTCACTCAACAACAATAGAAGCTAGTTGTTATAATACATACTCGTATATTTGTGTTACATCATTATAATGTAACTGATAGTAGTTTAATCTGTGATTGTCGTAGTTTAGTCGTTTAGTTTTCGGAGAAAAATGACACTCAATTCTCCATTTTATGGGTTCCGTGCTCAAAGGATAAAACGGCACTCTATTCCTAAGACTCGTCCGTCCGTCCGTCTGTCTGTCTGTCTATCACCAGGCTGTATCCCGTGAACCGTAATAATTGGACAGTACGGAACTATTCATGCGCGAGTCCAACTCGAACTTGACTGTTTTTTTTTTCCTTATAAAGATGTTGAAATAGTGAAACGTCACTTTTCATATGTGCATATAAGAAGATATTAATTAAATGGCTTGACCACTCGGGTATATGCCAAGAAAAATGTGTTAAACATTTTTTTATTTAGTTATAAATATATAATTAGGGAGATAAATTAAGGTTAATAAATAAAATCTAAGTAAATACTTACGATTTATATCCAAGATGAGAACTTTGGTCTCCGGCGGCGCCAAATTGGTGTTCGATGCTTGGCAGACCAATCTCGCGTTCAAATGCTGTCTACCAACATTGGGAAATGTTAAAGTATTGACTGTCAAGCCATCTTTCCTTTCTTCATAGGAGTCGTCTATCACTACATTTTCAAGGTACCACGTGACTCGGGGTCTTGGTATACCTGGGAAAAAATTACATATTAGAAGCGAAGCGAAACAATAAAAACAACAACTTAGCCGCTTAGCAGCAGAGCCAAAAAGAACCTATTTTGAAGTGATGAAAATAATTCATTTCATCTAATGGGAGTCGAACCCACAACCTGCCGCGCTTACATCAGCACCTTTTGCGCCTAGACTAATATCACATCTTTATTATTCACGATGACATTCAAAATTTCACTCTTTACTATGAAAACATTTATTTAACTCCATGAATGGTTCTGTCAATAAAATCAAATCCGCGACCTTTTTTCAAGTAAAGTGTTATCACACACGTTGTGAAAATTTACGCTTCATTTTTTATATATATCATAAATATTTGAACGAAAACTTGTTGTAGTGCCTCTTAACTGCTCGAAAGTTTGACTGGAGTAGATATTGAAATAATATATTCCACCGATTTCAAAAAAATAAGGTTATCAGTGTGAAATGTTTGTATGGAATTGGATAATATTTGATCCAATTCCATACACATTGATCTACTTAAGCTTCCAAACACGTATGCAAAATTTTATTAATTTATATACGTTTGTCCACAACGTCTCGGAAACTACACTTTTTTTTGGCATTGTGGTAGACAAGACATTGAGTTCTCCCTCATCACGTAATAACCCTAAAACTGAGCAGGAAGTATATACGATTCCATTGTGCTATATGGCGCTGAATAATTATGTACTTATATTAAATACTCGTATATAACAACATCTAAATATGAAACAGTGCTGATGGCTAGAGACTATTCGAATAGATAGAAAAAGATCTTTTATCTATTTGTCGTTATATTGACCACCCGTGTTCGATACAATTACCTACCGTTAGACTGTCACATCGAGTTATGTCACCTGAGTTATTTATTGTTTAAATTTAATTGGATTTTATTG
>DWNA01001920.1:0-13089 GCA_018249835.1 Heliconius besckei
ATCAAGTGTCAGTGTGAGGGTATTTTACAGACAATAAAAGAATAATACCCACATAATTATTTATAAAAGAGGAAGGGAATGGCTATAAAAAGTGACGTTTTTAATGGATTGAGGCAGAACGTCGTTATTCTGCCTCTCGTAAGGTGTAAAATTGTGACGGTGTTCAAGTATTTAAAATTAATGTAATTGTTAGAACTATGCATTTAAAAATGTGTATAAGTATAAAGTGTTATATAGAAAGTTATTATGTATGCTGTGTAAAGTGTTAGAAGTGTGTAGATGTGAGAGGAACAATAAATTATAGTTATTAAGTATTTTCTTATACTTACCACCTGACATTTTTACACAAGGTGGCTCAACAGCTTGGAAGTAGGATTTTTTCCATTTCACGATTTTTATTCATACCTGTATTTCTAGGGACGCACATGTACGTGTGCGACGTTGCCGCTTTGACAGGTAAATGTGTGCTTGTTTATGTTATACTTTGCTAACGTTTTATTCGTTTGTTTTATTTTAAAACGATAATTTTATTATTTATTTTGTTTTAAAAAATAACTTTTTCACTTATTTAAAGTGGCGCTGACGATTCCACCTGTATAAGTAAACTAAATTTTTACTGAAAAAATATCATGAATTGAATATCCCAGAAGAAATACAAGATCATCTATTTATATATTTAATAGTAAAATTAACGATTTTGTGACTCCATGCATTAAGTCTCAACTTATTATGTATTTGAAAGTATTGTTTTGTTTGACATTGCAAGTTTCTAAAGAAAAATTATAAAAAACAAATATAGTCTCTATTGTTTTATTGAAAATGTTTAACAATCAAGGAAATTTGCCGCCATAAGGAGTTCCAAAGCGATTTCTGGTGCGATGGGGAACTCGGGGATTTCAGTGGAGGAGTTAGTGTAGCGCACTTTGTATGTGAAGTACATGCATACTTTCTGTAAAACGTGAGATCTGAAAGCATCAAAATTAAAATTTACTTGAAGGAGACATACAAAATTAAACGTGGATTTTGGTCCCCATCATAGTAATGTTTTTATTTAAAATTGATCTCATTATCTCTTACTGTTTCATTAAGACAAGCGCGGCGTTGGGTTCCGCCACAGTATGCGATATCTCTAAAAAGGGAGGTGCAGTCTTTATCATAGATTCTCTTAGTTAAGCAGTTATATGTAAGGGAAAATGTGATACTATAAAAACGTATCCGCAGCATTCCTAAAAATTTCAGGATTGTATGTACATAAATCATTAAATTATTTGTTAAACAAATTTTGTTTTAATTAATATCTATGTACAAAAAAATAACAAAATTCTTCCTACATAGAGTAGGCAGAAGGAATTTAGTGTTAAGATACTTTGTTCTCCACTTTTCAAACAATTATAGGAAATTGTGTGTTGAGTGTTGTAAAAAAACACTGAGTTTTGTTTATCAGAGTGGAGAAATGAAAATAATATAAATATAATCATTTATGCAAGTAGGAATTGAACACACAATCACCTTTACAGTCAGATGTTGACTTACTGTGCCACAACAGCCTCATTTATAATGAAAACAGTGCATTTTGTGTAATTTCCTTTTATCACAATGATAAGTAATGATAGTCAAATTATACAAATTAGTGAACTTTGTACCATGGGTGATACAAAAAACAATTACACTGGTTCATTAAAAAAAATGGTGAGAAAAAAATGGCCTGTTGAGTGACACTGTATGGATCAAATCCACAACCACTAAACACTGCCATTACACAATTCTTATAGTCAATCTAATATAAAACTGAACAAACATAAAAATATGTCATCATAATGACAAAAATAGTGTCAGCAAAAAAATATACTATAACCAATAAAAATAAATAAATATAATTTAATATTTTTTTATTGATTTATAATTTTAAATGCAAAAGAGCAAAATATCATCTGCTTATTACATTGTATGTAACTAACTGAAAACATCTTCATTAAAGGAATTTTTGATTATCCTATTTAAAAATTGTAATATTATAGGGTAGTTCTATGTATACAGGCACCTAAAAATGATTTTTCAAACCAAATTTGCATATTTTTTTTATGTTGGTATCCCACTGAATTTTGGGTGAAGTGATATAACAGTTCTAAGAACAAACAAATCAAAATCATGTAATGTTGCTTTGAGGCAAAGTAGTTTCCTTTTCTGAAATTGTTTCATTTTGATGAAAAATAGTATTAATCATTTATGTCATTGCCATAGTGCCATTTTTTCTATGATATGAGTGTTCCTCTTTCTTTAAAATATACTTATACTTACGGTATTTCCCTAAAGTTAACTTCATTAGCCTCATTCTCAGCAAACTGTCCAGGTCCGCTCAACATAGCCTTGATTGTGCCAGAGGTAAGTGCATGTTCACGTTTCACAATGAATTCGTGACCATCTGAAGATACTAGTTTTACATACATGGCATCTGGACCTTCACATCCTCCAAACACTTTTTCTTCTGAACCTGGAAATATTCCTAAATTGTAAAAACACTTTCTTTTCATAGCTTGATGCTGTATCCCGCAGTTACTAGGATGGACAGAGAGAACTAGTGTGACACCCCATTCCACATTTTTAGCCCAATATTAGAGATATTGCATGTTGATTGGAACTCAACATCACACCTTGTCTATCAGATTTGAGAAATTAATAGAATTATTTTAATTATAACTATCACATTTGCAGTCAGATTTTGTCTATATCACTAAGGCTTCTCCATAATAAAATAT
Organism: Heliconius besckei; assembly: GCA_018249835.1. Taxonomy (NCBI): domain Eukaryota; kingdom Metazoa; phylum Arthropoda; class Insecta; order Lepidoptera; family Nymphalidae; genus Heliconius; species Heliconius besckei. The sequence continues at coordinate 2,757 of DWNA01001920.1, forward strand.
TAATATAAAATATATTTTTTATTTACAACTATTATATTATTTGTAATACAAGTCATATATTTTTACTAAACATATAAGTTTTACACCTGAACCAGTGGCTGTTCCAGAACGTTGTTCTTCAGCCACGCTAGCGGCTGAAGGTGCTGCAGAGGGTGGAGCTGATCCTGCACTTTCAGACATTTTCTAAAAATAAATATTTTTCAACAAAATTAATAAACACATCTTATAAGGAGACGAATTTAAATTAAGGTAATATTTTAATATTAGTTGTGAATTAAAATTTCAAATAATAGGCAAAAAAATCATATAAATATAAATTAAAATAATAAATCTATTATTATAACAAGAGGATGAGTGTAAGTAATTTATGAAGTAAAAAAATAAGGAGCGCCATGCTACATAGACTTTGTTTGTTAAACTTAACTTACTAGCTTTATATTGTTATTGAATTGAGATTAAAATAATACTAAGGTTTGGTTAAATTAAAAGTATAAATATAAATATGAATGTAATAAAACAGGTTACTCACTATTAAAAATGTTTGACAGCTTTAAAATCGTAATTCATAAATTTTGCTCAGCTGTGGTCACAGAACACATTTACTCATATTTGGCTGTGGTGCTGCCAATATATATAAAATAAGATAGCATAGATAAAAAAATATAAGTTATTTAGGATTTAACTAAATTATTTTTATTATTACCATTTACGTTACAATGGTGTCGTATTAAGTTTTACCACCCTGTATTAATATTGATTTGATTAATAGTTCAAGGTTAGCATTCGGGAACTGGTCCCGAATATTATGCAGTTCCAATATTCCTAAAATAAGTGAAATTCTTTATATATAAAGTACATATTTTAAAACTGAATTATTTCAAAGATTTACAAAAAATATTTATAATTTAACAAATTGGTACCATTAAGCAAGCAGCTATCCACGACGAATTACAATTCGGCGGATTTTTTTTGACATGGCTATTGGCTTCATTTCATTATTTTGACATTTCGATGTCAACCGCTACGTATTTCTTTGAAAAAAGTCAAATTTTCAAAGTTTTTCTATTATTCTTTCCTTTTTTGAGTCAATTTGATTCCTAGCAAGTCGAGTGCAAATTGAGTGCCAGTGGCAACCTACGATGAATTCCCAAATCTCAACCAGAACCATGTGACACGAATACGAAAAAGGGCTTCCAGACCGTCAATGTGACAGAAATGTTTTCTGCCATCGCGACGAGCCAGCGCTACCGCGGAGCCGAAACTACTTCGACGCGTGATAAACCATCGGGGATATAGTGCAAGCGCGTCAAAGATGAGCGCGAGATGGCCAGTCCGCCACCGAACCCTAGCGAAGGCGCGGAGAACAGCTCCGAGTTCCCGGAGGAGGCGGGCGGGCAACGCGCGCCCTCCGCGCAGAAGACGTTCATAGCGCCGCCCGCCTCCGAGCTCCCCACGAAGCTGGAGTACGTTGCCCGCGGCGGCTCGGGCCGGAGCATCAAGCACATCTTTCGTACCGTTAAGTTCGCGCGCAGAGTGCCCACGCTGCCGCCCAAGAGGCCCGAGGGCGCGGCGGCCGGTGCGGGGGGCTCCGGCGCACCGCCCCTGCCTGCGCCCGCCGCCGGCCGCGCGCGCCGCGACCGCGGCAAGCGACATGTCTGCACGACCTGCGACAAGCGATTCTCCAGCCCCGGCAAGCTCAGCCAACATGTTCTGTCCCACACTGGTGAGCTTCCTTTCTCGTGTGATTTGTGCGATAAGCGTTTTAATTCTAAATTTAAACTTGTACGCCACACTCTGATACACAGCGAGGCTAGAGCCTTTGCATGTACTGTTTGTGGCAAGACTTTTAATCGTAAAGATCATCTTACGAATCATGTTAGGGTACACAATCCTGTGAAAAAACTTCATACATGTGACAGGCCAGATTGTAGGAAATCATATACATCTTTGTTGAGTTATCGGAAGCATGCTGCATTACATTCTGCAGAGGAAGGTAATTTACAGTGCAAAATATGTGATGAGGTGTTTAGTACAAAGCAAGATATTGTGAATCACCTCAAAGTTCATACTGGGAGTCGCACACCTAAATGTGAGACAGATAAAAAGTTCACCTGTGACCATTGTGACAGAAGATTTTTTACAGCAAAAGATGTTCGGCGGCATCATGTTGTTCACACTGGCAGAAGAGATTTTTTATGCCCTTTTTGTCCTCAAAAGTTTGGAAGAAAAGATCACTTAGTTCGCCATGTTAAGAATGCTCATCCTGATGAATCATGGAAATCTGCAGCAGTAGGTACTTCTAAGGATCCACCACCTGAGGCTTCAGCCTTTGAAGAGACATACACTGAATATCCAATAGAGGAGACTGATTTTGAAATATGGAAATCAATAAACACTGTAAAACAAGAGGAACAAAAAACTGAAGTGCCAGCTTCTGATTTAATAGTAGAAATAGCTTCAGACTTAGATATAAAAGTGGAACCGTTAGAAGGTATAGAAATAAAAATAGAGAATCCATCATCACCCAGTAAAATTCTCGAATACCCAGTAGTGTATATGGTCCCGCCGCCATATCCTCAGACGCCGTCCACCTTGCCCTACATGGCGACGCAGCCGCTTCCCGATCCGCTGGACGTGCACCTGCTAAGCTCCGGGGACGTGCAGACCCTGCTGTTGGACCCGGGCGAGGGCCCCTCGGGGCTATCGAGTCAGATGCTGGGGCTGCTGGAGGAACGTGAAGAAAGCCGCGCGCCCGCCAGCCAGCGCTTGCCCGCCTTCACGCAGGCCTTCCAGACGGCGCAGAATCCCAAGCCGCCGCCGCCGCCCCCGCCGCCCCACTAGTAGCACCGGCCCGCGGCCTGCATTTAGCTTATGGATACCGAGCTACCTCACTAGGTAAGATTTGGTCTAAGCTGTATAATATGTTCTGAATTAATGCAGTGGACGTTTCAGACAGTGAGTGTGTTCTTCTCAGGTATACCAAAATGTTTCCGAATTCTACATGAATACGTTATCTAGTCGTGTATGTACTTTCGGAATTGTAAATTGTTTATTTATAGCGTTTATATATGACGTTCGTAGAGTATAGACGGGACCAACTCTGTGAGATGCGAGACGCGGGGCTGGTGCGCAGGTGTACGGCTCTCGGAAGCAGCAGGCTGTATGATATGTTTTAGAGAGGCGTGCTGCTTCCAACGCGAGCGAGTACAACAAAGAGCCTACACCTTGTATGGAAATATAGTTTTAAATTGTGAGTGGCGTCATTATCGAACCTACTTTCGGTTATAATCAGAATTAGCGCTATGCCATCGAGACTGAGTATATCGGCACAGCAACACTTCATACTTACCTCAGAAGCACGCGTGCTTCCTTAGAATATAAGTCAATTACGACACGCCGAGCTTCATATTATTTTCATTAAACGCGATGTGCCAAAATTTCTATATTCTGGACTGTCCTATGAAATATAGTAACGTAAAAAAAAGCAATAATTCTTTTGGTTGAGCGAACAAAAGAAACTTATTTTGATGTCGTCTATTTTGAATTTAAACAAACTGGTATTATACGGAAGAAAAGAGAAACTTAAAGAAATAGTCTCAGCATATTTTTAGGAGTATGAGCCAAATGATGTAAGTTGTAGTAAGTTTCACTTCGAGACTAGGTGACTAGGTGAGTGTGTCAAGAAGTCTGTAAAAAATGTACTAGGAATTCAAACGAGCGGTGCGACCGAAATGAAAGGAAGGGTTACAGCTTTATTAGGTGCCTTACATTTCTTCATATGTTCATTAGTTATGTGTTTTATACTTAAACTCGTAAACGACCACGTCGGAGACAGATATTTCTGTGGAAATTTTTCATTATATTAATATGTAAGTTAAGAAATACACCGCCACGAAGCCTTTGTATAAGAATGTAGATAATACAAGTTTTTATTAAGATCGTTCGTTGCTCTCCTTTTAGCGTCGAAATTGGTTGATCGGAGTCAATATTTTTAAATTACAAACATTTGCGTTTTGTTTTGGCCGACAAGATGTGTTTTGTAAATGTTTTTTATTGATTTGCATTGACATTAGGTATTTTAAATATTATTTGGAAATGTCGTTAACATCGCCCGCTGCGATCGTTAGCGACTAAATGTTCCTTCAACTTGTTCTATATTGTGTGTTTCTGGATGGGGAGGATGCGGCTGCGGGTAGCGAATTCGCTACCGGTCCGTCCTGGATAAACGACTTATGTAATCGTTGGCCTCCGACTGCCAATTGTATATGCTGTTAGGAATTATTATTATAATGTAATTCAAGCAACGTGTTGTGGTTCATAATATCTTTTTTTATTATTATCGTTATCAATGTTAGGCGTCTAGTAATAGCGACGAATATATAAGGAAAGATCCAGTGTTATACACGCTTCTACTATAGAATATGTAAATACTTCTAATCTTTTAGGTTAATAGGACTGTAAAAAATTTAATCTACCTCAATTGAAACTTATTCTTAGGTTTAGAAATATAATTACTATATTAGGTTAGTGACAAGAGAGAATATTTTTTTTCTATTTGAGAAATACATGCGAGCTAGGGCTGGTTTATTTTTAACACGATTGTGTTAAATAATGTTAGTGTGTGCTGCAATATCGACATCTTTATGGTTAAACATTATAAGTATGTGTTTGCTTTTCGTATTTAAAAAAAATTAAATGTCTTTGACATTTAAAAAAAATTTAAAGGACATCGTAATCAGTCATAAACTTTTTATATAAATTGATGTATAATTTAAAAAAAAAACATCTTTTTGGGCCATTCCATCAAAATAATTGTTCATTTTCGTGTTCATTTTGTGCTTTTAAATAATTAATGAAATTTAAAAAGAATGCTAATATAGAGCAAAATATATTTATAATTTGTTCATTATTCATACTTAAATTTAAAATAACTTACATTCAAACTGCCTCTATTTTTTTACAATAAAAAAAACTAAAATTAAAAGGGCTCTAGTTTTTAAACTATTAATTTGTCTGTAGCGATAAAAAAAATTATAGTAAAAAAAATGTGTTCAACTTATTAATCAACTTTTTCATTCTTTACATGCATTTTTTCTGATTCATATTCAATCTATCTTAACGACTAGTCATATAACAGCAGCAATTTATCTCAAATAGATGAAAACCAAGTGATATTTTAGTAATTCTGATTATATATTTTAATATAACAATAGGTGCAAACCCACGCTGAGTACAAATAATGATAATAGCACAGGACTTCCTCATATTTTTTTTATTATTTATACAACGATATATGCAATATATTTTTGTAATTATTTTTAAGATTTATATACCTTGTTACATATCAAAGACTTGGATGACCATTTTGTTTTTTTTTATTATAATTCAATGTAAGTACATAAAAGTTGGCATTTATTTATTGGCTGTTGCTGGGAATTGTCAGAGGGGTAATATTCAAAAATATAGTTTAAAATATTCTTAAATTATATAATCAAGGGTATTTTTAGTTGTAGCCCCTCTTAGTGCATATAGCTATACTATTGCATAGTCAACAGACGATAAATTGTATGTATATTACAATATTTGTTTTTTTTGTAACACAAAGTGTTCACTTACTTTATAATATTTTTACGCATAATTATTGTTGTTATGTTCGTTCCCAGTTTTGTTTTTTTTATTATCTGCTAATGAGTGTAACTCGTATTTATACTTTTTTTGTAATGTTGTGTAATGCCAAAAAAAATTACATAATTCTATTTTGTGTTTAAAAATTTAAGAGTTCGAATATTTTTTTATTTATGTAACTTTAAGCGTAAGTTTTGGTTAGCTGCAACGAAAAACTACGAGTACAATAAATATTGTAAGCATAAAAAAATCATGTAGAAAAATTAGTAATTCATTGAAAATTCAAAAAAAAAAACAACATTTTTTGACGATTTTTGCTCGTAGCATCTGACACTGAACCTTAGGTATACGTAATTATGGTACATAAGAAAGGGGCCTTAAAATTGTTATTTGAATTAAAAATATATATGTATTTTTAGAAATCTACACCTATTTAAAATACAGAGAATCTATTTTATTACGCTATTTTCAAATAAGGCATTTTATACGAAATGTTACAAAAAATATGTTTATATTCTTTAATCATGTTACATTTGATTTTTCTATCGATATTATGGTTTAGACTAGTTTTGTACGTACGTCAAAAATACTACAGGTTATATCAGTCTAAAATACATACTTGTATCCAGAAGTCACTGTCAAAATTGAATGTTTTTTAATTAACATTGTCAGTATCGAATGGATTAAAATATATATATTTTCATTGTTTTATATAAAAAAATATTTAGAAGTTTTTGTACTTATGCTTCTTGTAAAACTCTAATTCTAAGTGATGGTAGTATAAATCGTAATGTCTTTAACCTGTCAATTACTAGTTATAAATATTGTAAAATGTTATAGAATTTATATAAATATAATTGTATTACATACATATTTAAAAACCATTTGTACTGACATGTGTTACTTGTAAAACTTGATATTAAATAATGTATCTAAAAAAAAAATTCAAATGTACTTTCTAAATTCTTTGTCTCTAATATAAAAGGTTTCAGCTAACAATGTTTCATTTATGATAGTAGTACTAACAATATATTATGGATTTGTACTGTATGCCCTCGCAATGCCTATTAAATAATTATAAACATTGTACCTGGTTTATAAAAACAATGTAATATGGTCTTCATTGTAATAAATATTTTGGACATCAATTTAGTTTTTTTTATTGATTATTGACACAAGAAAGTCGTGGCGAAGCTGCATAACGTCTGGCTATAAACGTGACGATTGTCAGTTCAACTCGAGGCAATTTCCATTTCCCAAAATGTTTAAAAAAATTAAAAAAGGTATTTAAAATTGAGTAACATAATGAACTGTAAATAAATATAGTTGAAATATATTTTATTGCTGATCAATCCATTAACAAATAACACATAGACTTAGAACCAGGAATAACAAAATAAATACCTAACCCATGGGTACAACAAAGAAATGCACATATTATAAAACATGACATATACAGTGTACATACAAGAAAAATGGATGATTCATACAAATATAATTAAATATAATTAATTAGGATGATTCATATACAAATTGGGAATAATTATCATTTAAAAATTCTATTCATTTAAAGAATGCTATGAAGAAATTCAACATTCTTAAACACTTACTTAATTTCATTTCATTTCACTAAAATTTTAATACATTTAATTCTGTTGTTTTCTAAAGTTATTTATTATACATTTCTTGTATTATTAAAGATAACAATTATGTCAATGAATCATCCCAACACACCAAAACAGCTAAGTATTAATATTAGATTACATACATACATTTATGTAATATACACTCTGTACAAATGAAGGTAAAAGGCTCCTAAAAACCTCAAATTTGAACTAAAATTGCACTAAACCGCTAACAACTGATGTATGAGGCTGCAGATAGTTACTATATATGTATTTGTATATATTTATTAAATTGGAATTTATTTATAAGTATTTCTTCCATCCATCATCCATTCTTGGAGTAAGTTGATAAGTTGACTTGCTTATACACATTTTAAAAATGATAGTTAGCTCTTTAGATTTTAATTTAAATATTTCACAAGTTTCTTTTGTGCAATAAAATAGACCTATCAATTTTGTAATCCTATAAATATAATGGTAATTATTATGATTAAAAAAATGATATGTGCAAGTTGACTTATCAACTCATTTATGCCTTGTATGGATATAAAATATTTAAAGTTTTCATACTTTCACTGGCTTAGTGCGGGACAAATTGACAGATGATAGTTGAGAATTGATAGTCACAATCATTTATTTAAACAAAATAGATACTCTTAGACTATCTGTGAACGAATAAAATTCTAAAACTAACACCTGTCGTGGTGTTAGGCCGCATTATAGTTATTATATTATAGAAAACTTTTAATTTCGATATTCTAATTGCTGTAATTTGTGAACGAATAGAATATCAATAGTTACAATTTACAGTAATACAAACAAAACATGTATTCATATGAATGTCCTATATTAGGATAATTGCATATTACAATAATATCGGTCTGGCATAGTTCATTTTGCATCTCTGTAGGGAGATTTTTATTTCCATTACCCAAAGATCATTGTAACAAATAATCATTTGTCAAGATACAAAATCATTTATAAAATTTGTATTTGATAAATGATTATTGATTTGATTTTGCCATTGTATAAGAAATACTACAAAACAGATAAGAAAAACATTTAAATGCACTTCAACACCAGTCACGTGTATAGGAATGTTCCGAGTTCCGTTGCATCAGCTTGTGAACAAACTGAAATGCTAGAAAAAATCATTTAACCGTCCTGCGTTTCATTCTCCTCACTTTGCCGGTTTTAGGTTTGTTTTTTAAGCAAATACTATCTAAATTGGGTAATTCTGTATCTGTCGTTTTATGTTTCACGGGATTATCGTTGGCATCGTGGTCCGTGTCGATACCATTCTCCATTTTGGGCGTTTGACTGACATCCATATCTTCGTCCGTATCGTAGTTGCCGTTTGGTTCGTGTTTCTTGTATTGGAAGTGTCTGTATGTAACTTCCTCGTCGGACTCAGCTTTACTATGTTTGTACCGCCTGTTTATATTTTGTAGGGATTGATTCTTCTGCAGTTCGCTTTGTATCGTGTCGCGGATGTTCATTTCCGAGGTGGATTTCGTGCAATAGTCTTCTTTGTCTGATTCGGAGTATTTTCTGGAAAGACGTTTGGGCGGTAGGGCCTCGTGTGGGGGTGATTTTAGCCGTACTTCCGGCCCTCCACCATATATGTTTGTAAAGAATCTCCACAGTTCCTCGCTGAGCTGGGCGTGGTCGGACCCCGGTTTTAGAACGCAGGTTTTAACGCCGTCGATTTCCTGCAACAAATAGTATATGGAACTGTGAATTACATATTAGGTTATATTGAAACAAAACACAAACCCAAAGCTATGAACAATCTGCACGACTATTTAACAAATTGAATCAGAATAGAAAGCAAAAGTTTTTGATTTGATTTGATTTAATGCATTCTGCAACATTATTAAAAATAAATTATTACATTTATTAATACATATTAATTACACAGGCCGACTAAATAAAAAAAATGTCAGACACAGAAACGGGACTATACTTTTCGCGATGGTTGTTAGTGCGCTGTATTATTATAGAAAAAGAAAAATATAAAACAAAAACATTTTTACAAAAACTAACCTGTTCAGTAACAATATCTCTATTATCGAGCGGCGGCGGTGGGTTACGTTTGCTGCGCACGAAGGCCTGCCACTGTCGGAACCACGACATGCTGATCGCATACACTGAGAGAGGATTTTCTTGATCCTGTTTTAATTATATTTTGTATATTACGTGTAAATAAGTAGTTATGTATTTAGTATTAAATTTAGTTTGAGTACATACTGTAATTCACATAAAGCAAAGTAGGCATTTGTTGTGCTTCGGCCTTATTACGGTCTAAGTTTACTCAAAGTGATAAACAAAGGAAAGGTCAATTAAATATTTTTTAGCTTCACGCTGTATCCTGCATATAGCTAAATAGAAGGAATGTGGTGTTCAGATGCTCCGTTTCCGACTTACCGTCTAATTGTCGAGACATTGTGTGCTGAATGGGGCAATGTTTACAATAAAACTATACCGTCGCGTCACACCAGATAATTTTATAAGAAATAATAATAATAATAATAAAGCCCTTATAAGAATATAAATAAAGTAAATATTAGTAAAAACAAGCTTTAGATTTTTTTATGGTTTATTGTATTTTAAAACTCGCTAATTGTATTTAAAAAAAAAAAGCTATTCGAATTTAGTTATGTACATAAAAGGCTAGTCGTGGCGCCGGGGAACAAGTGTCTGACTGTAAACACGACAGGTTGTGGGTTGGATTTTTACTCGAGGATATGGAATATTTATTTATAAACGCGGCGTTGAGTTTCACCAACACGCAATGTCTTCAGAATTTGGTGGAAAACGAAAAGCTAACGGAGTATCTTGATATGACGTTAACACACACTAACACGGTAAATCAAATAAAAGCATGTAAAAACAAGTATCCACCTGAAACATGGCATGCAGGTCGGCGAACATGGCCAGTTCGCGTGCGCGCCGAGCCCGCAGCCGCTGCGCCGCGCGCGCGCACACCCCGCACTCGTGCGCGTGCGACACCGCCGGCCCGCCGCCGAATCTGTTTTATTATACATACTTAGGTTTGCGAAGTTGTATAAAATTTAGTTACA
>DWNA01001921.1:0-13089 GCA_018249835.1 Heliconius besckei
TAATTACTAAGCCTGTTTGTTTTACTTGGCACCGACTTCAAAATTATAAAGTCTTTATATAATTATTTTTCACTTTTTAGTTCGTTGTTAGAAGTCGGTTTTTCTTTTTGTTAAAAATTAATTTATTAGTCGGTTTATTGCCATAGGTAAGGTGAGTTGTTCGGCTAATTTATTTGGGTAACTTTCAAGCCTTTTTTTGTATTTGTATTGGTCTGTATTTCCTTTTTCACTGTACGTACAGTACATGGTTCATACAAATTAAGGAAATCCTTAATTTGTATGAACCATGGGCAGTTCCCTACTTGTTTTAAGATATAATTTTGGGTTCTTTGAATTATGTTAATATTGGAGACACATGCAGATCCCCATGAGAATTGTAGGCCGTAGGTCCATATTGGATTATATGAGTTATCATATTTAAAATTTAAATGAAAATATTATTTTATTCTTGACTTGAGACATTGAATTATAATACACCGTGGCGCGGTGGATCAGTGGCTGTTTATATACACGATGATTGTAACTTCAATCCCCACTCTAGTTAATTGTTTATTTTAATTCCCCCGCTCTAGCAAAACTAAACGCAGCGTTGAGTTCCGCAAGTCAACAAATGTGCTGCCGGATCATCACTGTCTCGAATTCACATCCAGTATAGGTCAGAACGGAACACCGCGGTTTGTCATGTTTTTAGGAAAGAAAATTAAAATTAGAGAAGTGATTTGCACACATCTGGTACGCTCGAAACGCCGTATATAAAGATCACTAAAAAACCAGTTAATGAAATTAATTCAATTTCCGCAGTGAGGAATCAATATAAAAAAATATATTGTAAATAAAAAAACTGTTATAGCTTGGAAATATTAATTTATAGCGAAATATGTCAATTCATTATTTTTATTTATGTATAAAATATAATAAATTTTAATAGTAAGATGATAAATTATTTTAATACTCCATTTATAGCGCCGACAGCACCGAACGCTTATCAAATTTAAATATTTTTTACCTACTCCTCTTATATATATATCCCTATTGATTTATAAGAAAATTATAATATTCACTAGTATTAAAATAATGTTTTTTTAGCTTCACACTGTATCCCGCACTTAGCATTTCCGCTGAATGACTGAGTGGCGGAACTCAACGCCGCGCTTTGTCTCGACACCAGAGCGAAGAAATGGAAATATAAATTTAAATAATTACTTCATTTCCTCGAGTGGGGATCGAACCCACAACCAGCCGCGTTAACAGGCACACCAGACAGACTGGTCTCTATATATATCCTATATTATAAGCAAATCGCTAGATTATAAGTCACAAATGAAAGTAAAAGCAGAGTTCTCATATGAAATATTTAGTTAAATTTAACTTCACTCACTCTCGAGTGGGTGCTTGAGAATTTTACGAATCAAAGCTCTAAGTTTTTTAAAGTGAGCCAACTGTTTGAATTTCATCTCGCGTTTGAAGTTTAAGAAAAATATTCTCATAAACGATATGTTATACGAGTGTGGAAAATTCTAAGATAGAAAATATTTAGATATTTCATTTATAATTTTCAGTGGCACAGTGAAAATGTGAACCAGTTCGAATTCCACCTAGAGGAATAATCTAATTTCGTTTGGTTTCTCTGAAGCGCAGCGTTTAGCTTCGCCACTTAACACGCCTCGAAAATTATGCGGTGAATAGATAACGGAGTCTTAATACTAGGGTCCCAAGTTCCCCCTGCGTACCCCGCTGTATACGGGACACGAACACCCAAAAGTATTTTTTAGCCGTGCTGACAACTGAAACTGACACACAAGGCGCATTGCTTCTAAAACGGGCGGAAGTTAGAGTTTCTCAATACTAGATTCGCTAAAGCTAATGTTAGTAAGTTTCTAAACCATTTTTAAAATGTCTCGTGCATGTGACATATATATAAATAAACAAAAGAAATCTAGTGTTAAGACACTCCGTTTCCTACCACCCAACTACTTTTGGAAGACATTGCATGTGGAGTGGCGAAACTTAACGCCACGCTTTGTCTTCACTCTTGTTCTTTCACGAGGTATTTCAAATAATTCGAGTGCCGCTCAAACAATTGGCTTTTTTTTTATATTTAAAACAAAGAATACACATTTATTATATTTTCATTGTTTTACAAATATTTATAAAGATAACTTGTTCCGTCCATAATTGTTTTCGCCCAATGTTGACGACAGGTTAGTTAGAGATTGTTATTAAAAAGTAAATTACTTCTGTCTTTTACAGTTATTACTTACTTTGACAAAATCATTGAAGTGAAGGTTTCGTTTAAATTTAAGGTATATTATGGAGATAATCGAAATATTTGATGAGAGGCGCAGGGGCACAATCGTGGGACTATAAACACGACAGGTTCAGGGTTCAATTTCCACTCGAGGAAATGAAGTATTTAATATTTTCATTTAGTCGCTCTGGTAACGAGGAAAAACCCTAGGTTCCCAGGTCAATAGAATTTATTTTATGCGGTAACCACGTATTACAAAACATACGAAGTGAACCTAGTCTTCATTCTCCACGAACCGCCACACTATCGAAAAGTGGCGGACCTCAACGCCGCACTTTTTCTTTTTACTAAAGCGAGGAAATTATCATATTTTATTCCTGCGAATGAAAATTGAACCCACAACTATCGCGTTAAACAGTAAACGCATAAACGCATTCATATTTAAATAGTATTATACATTTTCAAAGAAAAGAATTAAACGAGTTCTTTATAAGTTTCAAATAAAAAAAAGCATTATATTGTTTATAAAATCATAATAAACATATAATTACACATTTTCTAACACAAAATTAACACTAAGAAGGAAATTACGAATTTTCATAAAAAAACAAACCGTAAAAACTAGACTACTCCTATCAATCATATTAATTAAACAAGGCCCACGCTAAAAATTAAAACGGATGCAAGAGACAGGCTGTACTAAAATGTCCAACATGTTACAACTAGTTACTTTTTAACTCTATATCAATATACATACACTAGAAATATTACGAGAGGTGAAACCATTCAATTGATAACCACTCCAAAACCACGGTGGTAGAGAGTTCATATTTTGTCATTACAAAACTGCAGTTAGACCCCCTATGCAGGGCCCTTTCGCCCTTACCCCTTACCCCTCGATATTTCCCCTATAGAGGGTTGGACCCACTGTAAGGGGTACTGTAGTTCAAGCGACCGAACGATGGGAACTACTGCCAGTATCGGTTCAGCCGTCCTGCCGGCAAGACCTGTTTCGCGTTGAGTAAAATGCCTTTGAAAGTTTATAAACGCTATAAAATATTTCAATGATAAAAGTGCGAAATGTGTTTGTTGATTAATAAATGGTGAGTAGTTTTTTTTTAATATTATTGTCTGGGCGATTTTATTTTCTGATGGCAAAAATTTTGCGAAGTTTTTCGGTTGTTGATGTATGAGCGTTGCTGCTAAGCGTTAGTTGGTAATCCCTAGGTTTGATTATGTTACTCTTGAGGGATTTTCATTTATTTTTTCTTAGTTTTTTTATATACATAATTTTTTCTTTATAAATTTTAAATTGATTTATTTTAATTTTTTTTTGTAAATAACTACTTTTTGTAATTTGTAAAATTTTAATATGTATAGCGAATTTTGTGTATTTTTATGTAGTTTTCCCTTACTTTTAAATAAACTTTACTTCACGCTTTATCCCTAGCGGGGTAATCAGAGAGAAGGGAGCGCCAAACGCTACGGTCTCTATATACGAGTACCTCTTTCGCCTCGTCCACTTTTAAATTTTTATAACATTTGTAAAATATAAATCAAATTCTGTTGAGCAGCAGATAAATAAAAATAAACTGCTAACGATTCCTATATCAGAATACACAATGCTATTATTTTTCCCAAATTATTTTTTCGATTTAGAATATTATTTATATATGAAAATAAAAATTACCAAAAAGAAAATCAATGTAAATGTGATTAATTTTTATTTGGAGTTTGTCCTATATGACTTTTACAAGACTCTTTTCTTCAATAAGTTTATAATTTATATATTGCTTAAAAATATGTTTCAAAAACTGACTAAACGTGAGTCGGACTCCCGCACGAAGTGTTCCCTACGTTATATAAAAAACCGCCAAAATAATCACATTTGATTTACGAGAATCGACTTAATATTTGTTTTATTCTGTTTTTTTTGTATTTTTTTAAATAATTGCAAAAAAAATTATGAATGAAAATTTCAATTTTCACGATTCATGAGATACAGCCTAGTGGACAGACAGACAGTGAAATCTTAGTAGTAGGGTCCGCCCTTTGCCTATGGGACCCTAAAAAGGTAATCTATATAATTAGATAAAAAAACTGGGAAACTCAAATAAGTTTAAATTGAACTGTACTCTTAATACAATTGACCTTTCGCCATCTAACTTGAAGGAAAACTTAATTATGGCACTCAGATAAACAAAGTGTGTCCAGTACACATTGTGAATATTGTAAGAATAATAAACATAAGGCCGTCGAGGCGTAGTGGTACAGCGTGTGACTGGAAACATGAGGGTTACGGGTTCGATTGTTGAGAGAATAATTTATTACCACTCCTTCTGGTAATAAGGCCAAGTGCGGCGTTGACTGCGGCCCATTGCCTCGAAAATACGGCGGAAAGTGGAGAACGGAGTGTTCCCTTTGCCTAGTCTGCTATATTGTAAAACTAAAAACACAAATTAACGCAGAGTTATATAGGTATATTGCATTTTATCATATTAATAAAGGAAGATGCAACATTCCTTAACTTTAAACGTGACAATTGCGGGTTTAAATTTCAATTCTAAATACGTAAAAAAAATCTCTGCCTAATCTAATCTAATCTTTTATTTCCCAATCTGGGAAATGAATCATTGGATATTTTCATTTCCTCATTATGATAACAAAACAAACCGCGGCGTTGAGTTTCGCCACTCAACGTGCAATGTTTCGATATGTCGGCGAAAAAGGGAACGGAGTATCTTAACACTAGTCTCCCACTGCCTAACCTGCTATATGGGGAGTGGAAGGCTAAAAAATATAAAAATATCGAGGTTGGCACAATTTAAGGAATAATGAAAAGTAAACAAGACATATTGATAAAAAAGCATTGTTTTTCTTCTGCTAAAACAGGTATTTAATTGACAAGGGTTCAATTGGTAGGTACTTTAGTATGAAAGGGTCCATCCTTTTATCTTTTCTAAAATCGGCTAGTATAAGATTCATTAGATATTGATACTGCTATATTAGGCCGTGACAGTGAATGCGACGATCGTGGGTTCGATTCCGCTCAAGGAAATTAAATATTTAATGGTTTTTTCGCCGCTCTGGTAACGAACCGAAGCGTGGCGTTGACTTACGCCGCTCGACACGCAATGTCTTTACACTAAATTCCTTCTCCCTACCCTGCTTTATGCGGGATACAGCGTGAAGCTGAAAATATATATATATATACTTATAAAAAAATACTACTGGGTAATAGTAAGACTTCAAGAGTTTTTTTCACTCAGGTGAGAATTGTATTGTCACTATAAAAATATATAGACATTTTTTATGTTGCAAATATCCATGCGATATTTTATTTAAAAAATATATGAATCACATATTCGCTTTTTAGTTTCATTCTTCAAATGACATACAACTGCTGCTATTATTCAGATATTTATTTTGAGTGCTTCACGCTGTATCCCGCGTACAGTATGGTAGGAAGCGTGTAACTGTAAATGCAATAGGCTGTGGGTTCGATTCCCACTCGAGGAAATTAAATATTTAATACTTTCATTTCTTCGCTCAGATGTCGAGGCAAAGCGCAACGTCGAATTCTGCCACTCAGCACGCAATACCTCGTAAATTCGGTAGAAAGTGAAGAGCGGAGAATCTTAACACTAGGCTCCCCGCCTATCCTGCTAAATGCAGGATACTGAAAAAAAATCTTAACCATATGGTTAGGTCTACGGATATATGAATATATATAACAATAATAGATATATAATAGATAGAATATAGATTCCATACAATAGCCTGTAACTTTCTTAACATAAAAGAGTTCACCTTGAAGCAGAACCTACATAAATGGACTATTACTTTCATTCTTTACACTCAGATTTTACTCGTACAAAGGATAAAAATAGAAAATTTAGACTTACTTAGAACTCGGCGCCTTTAGATGTTGAAAAGAAACTATTATTAAGGCTATTTTAGTTCGATTTGGTCGTAGAATGATGATAAAAGTGGTAGTAGATTCGAATACTGTTAAGGGAATACTGTGAGTTAGTGAAAAATAATGTTAAAATCCAATATTTCAAAAGGCGGTAGTGCTATATTATAAAGGATACAGTAGAGCAGGCTTTCTCTATTTTACATATAATTTTCGATATATTGCGTGTTGAATGGTGGAACTCAACGCCGCCTTTTTGTTACTGAAAAATCGGAATCTCAATTGACGCGTTTATAATCAGTCACTCTAAAAAACAATAAATTTATATAAAATTAAAAACAACGACTTATTAAATTATTTAGTTTCATGCTGTATGCCGTCTGCTATGTGGCGAAACTCAACGCCGCGCTTAAAATTATACATTTAAAATAAATTTTTGACACATTTATTCTTAAGAGTTTAATACAAAATGTAACTGAAACCTCATTACAGTAATTTAAGCCATATAATTATATGAAATTATATATTTAAGTTTAAGACTACATGATACTTATATAAAAATTACTTAACATATTTAAATTTTAAAGATGAACTCATTTCTATATCAAAATTAGATATCCATTAATTGAAATTTTAGACTCATATTTCTAATTACAATATTATATGGGTGTATTCGCGCAGTGGGGAAGTATTTGATTGTAAATGATGCTTCTGCGTTCGATATACTCGAGAAGGAGATATTTTCATATCCTCACATTGGCATGAAGGTATGGCGCGGCGTTGAATTTCGCTACGTCTTGATGGTAGGTTCAATCTGCGTTCATCACATTGCGGGATAAAACGTGAAGCTGTCTTCTCAGAAATCTTATTTAATTTTCGGCAATAACAAAAAATGTATATAAGTGCTGTTGATGTTCAGCTAATGAGTGTTGTAAATTATATTTTTATTTCGGCTCACTTGAACAGAAGTGCTTGTAAACGCCTTATTTGAATCAAGTATATTTATAAGTATTAGATTTTGATTTTCTTACGTAATTTAAGGAAAACATTTTACGCTTCACATTGTATTCTGCATTTAGTGCAGACAGAGAACAATTAGTGTTCAGACACTCCGTTGTTCATTTATTCACTTACACGCCGTTCAATCATTACACAATTTTCGCCGAACTCTCGATTCATTATCTCGTTACCATCTAATATTAAAAGATAAAATGACCCCGCCGTATTTCTGTAAGGAATTAAAATTTATATAAAAAAAGAGATATCCAATAATAAAAATGTCAAACATTTCTGAATACTCCAATACCAAAGAGCTTTACTTTTGAATTTAGTTCACGCCGTCAGTAATAATATTAGGTCGTGGGACAGCATGCAAATCAACCGTCCGAGCTGGTAAATGCCGAGAAATACTACTAGAATACTAGAACTTGGATTCTCACTTTGGGTCGAAGAGATGGTTGAATTTAGACCCTTAGTTTATATTTGAACATTGATTTGAAATGGCGGTCGTTTTGTTGTCAATGTTTAATAAAAGGTCCAAAAGCTTCGTCAGGCTCGTCGGGATAGATTTGGGGTTCGATTCCTATTTGAGGAATT
Source organism: Heliconius besckei (assembly GCA_018249835.1). Lineage (NCBI taxonomy): Eukaryota > Metazoa > Arthropoda > Insecta > Lepidoptera > Nymphalidae > Heliconius > Heliconius besckei. Next base: position 7,761 of record DWNA01001921.1, read on the forward strand.
TAGTATTTTCTTTGAAATATTTTGTATTTTCTCGCTCTGGCAACAAGATCTGGTTTCTTCATCAGTTGCTATGAAGTCATAAGCCAGATACTCGTTTTGGATAGGCCATTTGTGGCATTAACCACAGAAGCAGGTCGTGAATAGCGTTTTCCGAAAAGCATAGACACTTGGAATGTTGTTATAACTCGGCCAGGGTTCTGGCGCAGCCATTTTTCAGTTTCATCTATAATATTGAGACTTAAAGGTTACCTTCGTTGCATTTGTAATAAGATCTTTTTCTATTCTTTGGCGTTATTCAGGGAAGAATTAGAAGAAAGTTATTATTAAGTCAGTATATTAAAAGTTTCTTTCATTCGACCAGTCCAATCATACATCTATTATGGTAGGCCAATCATAGCAACTGGATAATAATAATTTAAAAATATTTTTTATTAAAAAAGGGATTTTTTTAAAAATTTTCAGTATCTAAAAATATTACTATACTTACTTATATGTTTGTATTTCTTGTTACTTGTTGTTACGTGTTACAAACGTCACACAAAGGGGAAGCGGCTCGACGATATTGAGGTTTGAGAATCACTCGCGGGATTCAAAATCGATGCCTACGAAACTACTCAACATATTTTAACGTGCTTAGTTTCCGAAATATTTAGGTGGTCAACCTTCCCCTAAATGATAATTGATTATGGATTACTTCAATATTTTGGGAATCTGTGGTATTAATTATACGCAATATCTGTAGATTCGTTATTATATTCGTTAAAAAAGAATAAAAATTAAAGAAAATGTATTGATTTGAAATATATAATTTAGTTTATGTCTAATTATTGTGTTAATAGGTATGAGCTGGAAGTACGGTACCTACTATAATAATATAAAAAGCAATCTTATAGATTTCCCTTTGCTACGCGGGAACCATATTGAAGTGATGATCAAAGGGTGGGTAGGACCTAGTGTTGTTTCACACTTTCCATAAACTTACTATCGCGTTTACATTCAGACGCTGTCCTAAACGGACCGACAGCCTCTTTAATAATGGATAACTATAACATTATATAATTTACTTAAATAAAAATTATATTATCATTATCCTCACCGCTTACTATAAAAAAATGTCCCTACAAACTACAAAAATCATTTAAATTACAATGTAGGTACGTACATACACACTTATCTCGTAAACAAGCACTTCTCTAAATAAAAGGCGAAAGTAAAATTTCAACGCTATTTATTATTTCCTCCGCATCCTGTACTACGTAATATACCGCAGATTACGAACGTAGCGTCCGTTCTAGGGAAACAAACCTAGAAATGTTACTTCAATATTAAATAAAATTAGTTTTTTCTTACATCTTTAAATTTTTTCCGCATATAGCAGTTCTCCGTTGTATTTTTGAAACATTCCATGTTGAATTGCAGAACTCAAATAAGCAAAGGCACCTTGGTGACAATCACTAAGGTGAATCAGGAGAAAATGCTTTTCTAATGTCGTCATTCCGATGTACTTCCAATAAACAAATTAAGTCATAAATAAGCGCTAAATTAAATAATTGTTAAAACTAAATAATTAATAAAGATAAGTAATTAATTTAATTAAAAAAATGTACTATGTGATAGGCAAAAAGAATCTAGAAACGTAGCCTTTCTGAGAAGCATTATGTGTATATTATCATTTTCCCCCTCTGGAAAAATCTCAACACTCAACATGCAATGTCTCAAAATTTTCTTAACTCTAGCTTCCTGCTGAGCGTGTTTGCAGGAAAACGAGTGAAGCAGCGTGTTACATAAACCTGACCAAAACAAAAGTCAACATTATCATAAAAGAAAATATTCTCTTGCTAATGTAACTTCAAAAATGGGAAATGAGATATGAATAAAATTAATGAACAAATATATTACATTTCATGAGAAATCCTTCTGGAGATCGTAATTGTAACTTTATACGCTTTCACCGAACCCGTGGCCTAATTAACTGTAGAGCAGTACAATATAGATAATAGATTCAAATCTAGTAATGACAAAAATGTTGCTTATGATACCTATTATGTTTATATTTTTAGTTATTTTAAACAAAACTTTGCTTCGACATCAGAGCGAAGAATTTATATATTAATATTACTTTTTTTCCTTGAAAGGGAATCGAACCCAACCCTGTCGCTCCCTGTGCGCCACGGCTGACCTCGCCTGAATCTTTTACATAGTACAAAACAAAGTACGGCTCACTGATATAACTTAATAAATTTTAATGTAGTTTTCACTAATAGAGTAATTAAAGAGGATGGCTTATTTGCGTAATAGGTACATGATTATTATATCGAAATAAATTTCCTTCCACGCGCCGCCGAACAGTGGAATAGCCTACCCGCGGCAGTGTTTCCAGGTTGGTGCGATATGGGTACCTTCAACGAGCGCCTCTATCTCCACCTCAAAGGCCGGCAACGCACCTGTAGCTCATCTGATGCTGCACGGGGTCGTGGCCGGCGGTGAACATCATCAGGTGACCCGAACGCTCGTTTGCCTTGTCCTTTTTCCATAAAAAAAAATGGAATGAAAGACACTGCCAGTGGTACAATACAAAAATATTACAAAACAAGTTTTTCTTATTTAATTTTTTTCTATACTTTTCTAATCTATCAATTACTATCTAACACAAAAAATATATTGCAATTGGAAGCAGTAGTTTCTGAGATTAGCGCGTTCAACTAAACGAACTCTTCCACTTTTTAATATTAGTATAAATATAATCTTGTATATTATTTAAAAAATATTATAATAGAAGTTAATATAACACATCAAGTACTATTTAATTGACATTAAATTACTTAAAAAATAAACCTGAACATTTAATATCATGTTATGCTAATGGGTCACTCTGAGTGCGGCTGAAAGTTTTCCTTTGACTACGTAGTTTAATATTACATATGTTTGTTGTTTCATTTCAAATGAAAGAACGTTAACAAGAAAAAATTGATAAAAGTATTATCTATATAATGCTTTTTTTGTAACGGAAAAACTTATTTAAGGAAATTAGTTTTTATTATTTGAGGCCCATAGAGCACCGGGGCACAAGCATGCGACCAGAAACGCGAGGTTGTGGTTTCAGTTCCCTCTCGAGGAAATTAATTATTTAGTGTTATCATCTCCTCGTTCTGTTAAGCAGGAGTTGAGTTCCACCACTCAACACGAAGTGTCTACAGATTTCGCCAGAAAATGGGGGGGTTAGGGTGTGTTAGGATGGATATGGAAGTGTCTTAATGAGAACGGAGAGTCTTAACATAAGACTCCCAGGTTACCTTTGCCTACCTTACCCTAGGTGCGGTATACAGAGTGAATCCTTCTTTCAATTATTATTAAATTATTCAGTTTACTTATTTCGTAGGGTGAATATGAAACTTTTGTATTAACAATCACTTCTTTTTTACCGCATACAATGTTTTACTAGATAGTGTAACCTAACGCCGCGGTTTAACCAACCAAATAATAATATACATGTAATGAGTAAAAATACACCTTAAAACATCATGGCGCATCGGCACAAGGAGGAAGTAAAATAGTTATTTACGTTTACATTTCCGTTTCTTCGCTCTGGTGTTGAAGTAAAGCGCGACGTTGAGTTCCGCCACTCAACACGCAATGCCTCCAAAATTCGGCAGAAAGTGGGGAACGGAGTGTCAACACTAGGTTCCGTCTGCCTACCCTGCTGTGTGCGGGATACAGCGTGAAGCTGATTCATTTATTTTATTTTTGAAACATTAAACCAAATTCTAACTGTCACATATAATATGCGAAAAATAAATAAATAAAATCTCGTTCAAGTTATTTAAATTTGCCCTTTAGATAATATAAAACAGTAATCCTTTCCAGCTCCAGTAGTGTTTACTCACTCGGTTAAAACGAAACGGTTAGCTTGTTTTAACATTAAATTAAATTGGCCAAATGAGATTTATATAAAATTTGTATTATATTTTAGATCTATTGTGGAATTGTGGTTAGACATAGTCTAACAGTGTACGCGGTAGATGTGAATTCGATCTCTCGAGGATATGCTTACATTGATCACGCGGCTTCGCCCGCTTAAACTGATTCTTATATATATTGTAGCCAAATTATACAACTTTTTTATCATAAATTGTAGCATGTGTTTAAGTATATTATACCATTTTATAAGCTATATTATGATAGAGTTTCATCTAAATCGTTTTAATCGTTTTTTGCGTTGAATGTGGTGCAAGCGTCCATGTTCACATTTTTTTTAATTTTTCCTATTTCTATTCCGTCATGTTTCATAAAATAGGTAAAGAAAGGATAACGGAGAGTTTTAACACTAGGATGACTTCAACAATCTGAATTGTTGTATCAACGATATTTTTTTAGGCTCACGCTGTATCCCTAAGAAGTATCCTATGATAACAATATGATATTTCTATAATTAAATATCGTCTGCCCAATCGTGGCGCAGGTGCACAAGCGTGCGACAGGTTCGATTCCCACTCTCATCTTCATTTCCTGGTAACGATGCAAAGCCTTCAGAATTCGGTGGAAAGTGGGAAATGGAATTGGCATAATGGCAAGTGTCTCAGGTCCCCAGCCATGTGCGGCAGCGTGAAGCGATAAGAAAAAAATAATATTTTTATAACCATACTAGTGGGCCCGGTCGCGGCTAAAATATAAAATATAAGCCTAAATTATTAAAATAAGGTAAAAAATAATAATTATTGGAGATTTATTATTAGAAAAAATATCTGAGTAACCGAAATGAACAAACGAAAGAAGTAAAAGTTACTAAAGGAAATTCTTAATATTAGAAAAAGTACCTAAAGTTTGCCGTGCGCGCGTACTAAACATTTTTCTATATTAAATAATTATTAATTTTTGCAAACAATATTAAATAAAATCCCTAATTATTAAAATTACGATATTTTAAGTGTATAACATCGGTATAGACAACCGAACTGAGATAAATTAATTATAAGCAGCAAATAATTACATAAAAAATAATAGTAATTCGAAAATATATAAAAATTTACAAAATCATCAAAGTCATCTATCTGCCGGTTCGCGGTGGTCATACTATACCACTCGTAGGCTAGGTCATTTGGAATCATTGACATCTTAATTATTTATTAGAATGTTATACAGTAAACTATAATCTCCATCTAGATGAAATGCTAAAAGTGACTCTTATATTTATTTTCATAAGGATGAATATCAAATTATAGAAATCATCTAATTTTTGTTAATGTATACAAATCTATATTGGCGCGCGCCATGTATGCATTAAGCAAACTCACTTTGGGTGACGTTTTCTTAAAACAACAAACTTTGCAAG
>DWNA01001922.1:0-13088 GCA_018249835.1 Heliconius besckei
TTTTTTTTTTTAATCTTAGACCATTTTAAGACATCTTTGCGCAAAGCGCCCTAAACGGGCGTCTACGGCGCCCTTTTTATCCGGCGCCCCTGGGCGGTCGCCCAGGCTCGCCCTACCCTAACGCCGCTAGTGGTTCTGGAAGTGTTATGTTGACACTATGTTCTCTTTGCCTAACTAGATATATGCGAAATTCAGAAAATCCAGAAAATCCAATGTTTACAGCGAGGATTAGAATAATGTTTTGACGCAGTTAGAAAATCCGTGAGGTTCAAAACATTCAAAATTAGGTGATTTATAGAAATTAAGGTAAAAAAATTAAATCTTTTGTGAAACAAAGACACCAATCCAACAAGTTTGATTGAGAGAGGACAAATTCAAGCAGTTGTTCAATTCATATGTATAAGTATTAAAATACAAAGCCATATGACTGATAAAATAAACATTTCCCTTAATATTGCAACTGAAGCAATTTTCATAATAAGGACTTTACGTTTGCTCAAATCTCAAGCAATCGCGTGCGGATATGTAATTCCCCTGGTCATGTCACGTTTGACTTAACTACTCTTTTTAGTTCAAATATATTTATTACTATATTATTTATTATATTATTTATTATATTTATTTAATATTCTCAAATTCTTAAACTAGCCGCTTAATGCTTCTCGAGAGAGAGTAGATTGAATCAGCTGCTTAAAACAAGAATAACGTCTTAAGTGGCGTAGCTTAACGCCGCGCTTTGTTTATCCAAGCAGAGCAACCATCGGGAAACCATTATGATGAGACAGATGTAGCCAGACAGGCAGAGGAAGCCTAGTGTTAAGACACTCCACTTCTCACTGTCCGCCGAATTCGCGCGCTATGCCTTGACACCGTAGCGAACAAAAGAAAATATTTAATATTTCAGTTCCTCGAATGGGTATCGAACTCACAACTAGTGACGTTTATCCCGTTACGACTGGCTTCAAGTTGGGACGCAAGTCTAAATTTTGAGTTTTCTAAAGAAATAAAAACCTTTCCAAAAGGAATCTAGTAAATATTGTAGTATATTCTACTCTTGTTAATATGCTTATAACATAACCCTAACGCACTTACATTTTACTTTGCATGTCCCCTGCTTGCATGTCGAGGACTAATAACGGTGCTAAAAAACTTACCCCTTTATAAACTGTAAAAGTAATTTATTATTAGCCGTAATATCGTGTAGGAAATCTTAAAATCATTGTATAAAACTAGCAATTTTACCCCAATTTCAATCATGACAAATTATTTTAAAAAACCAAATTAATTTATATAAAATAAAACATTTTAAAAGCTACATCAATTTGATTCTAGTACCGACAATTAATAATTTTAGTTAAAATAATAAGAAGTTTAATAATAAAATTATTTTTTTTAGTTTTTAGTTCTGATATGATATCCATTTTTATTCACTTTATCGGTGCATCCGGCACAGTAAGATAGGCAGATAATAAAAAATTAAAATACAAAATTGCACGGAGTGTCTTGACACTAAATTGTCCCTATCACAAAATTACGTTAAGCGTAAAACAAAAATTAAGCCTTGTAAATTATATATGTACAATCTATCGATTCTTTTGATTTCCTTGACCTACTATTCTAGGTCCCCTTTGTGTGGCAAAGTTATTTCCGATCCTGTTTTATTTTGAGCTTGTGACTGACACCCCACTCTCCTCATTCAATAAAATATATAAATGAACACCAAATATCTTAATATAAAATTATATAAATAATAATTTTAATATGGCTCGTGCTACGTCTAATAGAACTCTTTTATCGTAGTGATCGTAAGTCATCCAAGAACTTTAGAAATTCAGAAGAAACCACTTTACAGTTTAAATATACGAGATATCTAGTCATTTAAATATACATAATATTTGTCGATAAAATGAATGTGGCAGTTTATCTTAGATCAATTTTCAATGATAAATGTTAGGACTAGTCGGAAACGTCCTATCCATGTCCCTGTTACACTAATCTATTGTTGACAGTTAAAACAAGGAAAAGATAGCATACGGGCCCCACCTCTCCCATACTCCACTTTTTTAATGTAAGTAGCTAGAACCTCTTAAAAAATATGTTCTACACAATTTACGTAAACAAAAACATTGTATGTTAATTGATAACCTAACCTAACCTAACGCCGACATTTGTCCTGTCCTGCTTTAAACCTGGCCGGCGTTGCTGATTGTCGGCAAGGCGCGGCGATGAGTTACGCCATTCAAGTTATTTTAATATAATGATTAAATTATGAAATAGTCACTTTATTATTACTAACACACGTAATAGTAGGTAATATTTGAAAAAAAATCTCCTGAAATCTAAGGTCGTAATCAACCTCATAGGTTCTTTATGTTAAAAGCTGCCACACCGTTTGACAAATGAAACATAAAACGGTAGGCTTTTTGCCAAGTACTGTACTGTACTGTAGCAGCATATATGATAAAGCTTATTTTAGATGGTATATGATATATATATATATATATATATATATATATATATATATACTTTTCTTTTATGAGATTTGTTTATATTGACTTGATTTCTGTTATTGACAATCATCGGTGATCCTACAGATAAACCAAGAGCTGACTATTTATAAGCCAAAAAGACAAAAGATGGTTGCTGATGATGACTATGATGATGATGATGACTATTTATAATGCTCTCCATCACTGCACAGCGAGGCGGTGATTGCAATAGGCGTGTAGTTAGATGGATCGGAACTTCAAATGTATTTCAAATGTATTTCCAATTGCATACAAGGTTTTTTTTCAAAGAAAGACAAAATGCAAAAGACTACGCAATATATTATACAAAATAAACAAATAGCAGAAGTGAAAAGTGCGTAATGCTTGATAACTCAGCGGTAAAACACGCCAGAAATCGAACCCACAACCGTATTTCCAGTCACAGCGGGGAATCAACCCCGGGCCACGACGGCCTCGTCTGCGCACGGTAAATATAATTAAATAGCTTAAAAGATCGATAAGATGAAAATATTGCAAATGTACGTGAACTTACTGTAATAAGGTAACAGTACTCTATAGATATATTTGCGAAGAGAAAGATTTCGAACTTGGCCAAACTTTAGCATTGTTCTGTTGAAGATAGCTACAGTATTCACTTTGAAGAGATGTTATCTGTGAATATAATTACATTCTATAAAGAAACTTCTGATTCTATTGTTACTATGTAAGTGTGCTTAAATCTATAGTAGTTTAATTTATATGTAATCATAATTTATGTTTTAAAAATCAATTTGTATTTTGCTGATTCAATTGACAAGACATACAAAATGTATATATGTATGTAAGAGACATTGACATTTATGTATGATTTCGTATAGGCGTAGGGGTTTAAGTATGCGTCTGCAAAAGAGAGTATTGCGGGTTAGATTCCCACTTGAAGGAATGAATTATTTAATATGTTTATTTCTGACGAATAGTGTGACGTTGAGGTCCACCACTCAATACGCAATGTCTCAATAATTCAAGAACTGTCTTAAAAAAAGGTTCCCAGATCTGCCTACCCTGCTATAAGCGAGACACAGTTGCCTGTGTAAAAAAAAATGTATAAAACTAAGACCCTCAGTTTTCTACTTTCTTTCGGTTTTAGTTGAGTGCAAACTTAACTTAAGAGCATGGAAGAGAAAATAATTGAATAATATATAGTCATTCTTTTGAGAAGAAATTAAATGCACACGCGTTTTTGTCCCACAAAGATATATATTATATATTTTTATTTATTAAATCTCATTAGGGTAAATTACCCTACGTTTGGTTGTATATCATATAATATGAAACAAGCTTATCACAATATCGTAAACACGTGCCAAGAGGAAGGCCAGAAATTTGGCACTGACACTTAAGGCGCAAATTACACCGCTTGGGAACTTGCTATGCATTTAGGCTAATGATAGTATGTTAATTGTATGGAGCTTAATTGTCTTTTTATAATATACTAGAGATGCTCACGCGGCTTCGCCCGCTCAAAATTATTGTTATATTATAGGCAAATTATAAAAAATAGTAAGTTGTTGCGATCATGTTTGATTTAAAAAGTTTATTTTTAAGAATAATGTTGTTATTGTTTTTTTTTTCAGCTTTACGCTGTATTCTATACACATCAGAGTAGGCAGAGTGAACCAAGTGTTAAGGGTCATCCGTTCTCCACTTTCGGAATTCAACGCCACACTTCCTGGATACCAGAATGAAGAAATGAATTTAAATAAATATTTCGTTTCCTCGAGTGGGGAGTGAATCCACAATCAGTCGATTTTACATTTATACTTTGAGCCCGAATACACACTCACAATAATAATTAAGTAACGGCTACTGGTATTTAATTAATTATTATTGTAATTTTTAATAAGCTGAACGAAGCGAAACTCTTACTCGTCAAAAGTGTGTACGACGCGGTGGCCCCAGCGAAGTAGTTTGGTGATCATTGTTATTGTAGTTTTTGAGTATATGGTCTAAATGTGTCCCATAGAGTTAAGCTGTCAAACGTTTTGAAATTCACGCGCACCGATTGAACTTTGATTAACCTAACCCAGCGCGTGCGGACAAAACATTCAATTTCACGGACAGTGTGAAGTTGAAAAAAAAATTCATTCTAAGAAACTAAAAATAAACTTAAAAATTGCTGAATGATTTTTAGCTTCTGCTGTAGATATATTTCTATACATTATATAATATTTATATTTATTTATTTTAACCTGAATTTCAATAGTTTAATTAAATATTTTGTTCTCTTACAATCTGTGGAACGTTTAGTTCCGAAACAATTTGCAGCGACAATTGATCTAACAATTCGATAACAAACGGTATCTGGATCGTGGAACTCTAAATGTTGATTAATTTTGAATAGCGGGTACTTATAATTCTAAGATCTTAGTAGCAATAATTATTATATTCTCGAAGTAACATCTGTATTTAATAAATTATACAGTCTAATTCTCAACATATTTTTTTATTTATTAAAAAATCTTGGCAATATAAGAATTATTTGTTTTTATTTTACATTTCATTACAAAATTCTCTGTATTCTCGACCTTCCTCTAAAATAGTGTGTATTTTATTAGCATAGGTAAACTTTCCCTTTACATCGTTCTGTCTACTAAAAACACATTATAATTTGTTTCAATTAACATTGATCCAAATATTCGATCGAGGGAAGTGATTTTGTTCTTTATAATGTAATGATTTGCTATAAAATAAGACATAGATAAATAGAGGCCGTCGTGGCGCAGCGGGACAGGGATGTGACCGTAACGCGAAGGTTGTGGGTTCGATCCCCCACTCGAAGAAATGAAATATTTTTTACATTTATATTTCTAATACTTCGCTCTGCTACTGAACACGCAATACCTCCAGAATTCGGCAGAAAGTGGGTACGGAGTGTCTTAACATTAGGTTCCCTCTGCCTACCCTGCTGTGTGCGGGATACAGAGAGAATATAATTGTGAGTCACAAAAGTTCAATTCCTTTTTCTTTAATTTCATTTTCAGCCATTCCAGCATTTACTAGGATAGTATTCAACCTTTGTGAACAGTGGTCGGAATATCGTCGAAATTACTTTCAATGGCCGTAATCTCAATTTAGCTGACAGTCTAAATCTGGAATTTTTGATCATCAAATATCTTTTCTGAATACCGATCGAAGCGCTAACTACCTTTTGTTTTTAAATTTTGCATCAAGCGTGTAAATGCGACAGGCTATGGGTTCGATTCCCACTCGAAGAAATGAAATATTTAATATTTTCATTTCTTCGCTCTGGTGTTCCAACGTCTCGCTCTGGTGGTTCCGCCTCTCAACATGTAGTGTCAGTTTTCGGCAGAAAGTAGAGAGAGGACTGTCTTAATTGTAGTCTCCCTATGCCTACCCTGCTTCATGTACAGGTACACATAATTTTTTTTTAAATTATTTACATATTGCCTTTGTAAAGATGTAGAAGTTTTTTAGTCGCAGATTCAAAACTTTCTTTCTTTCTTCTTTTCTTTCATCAATTCAGTTTCAGATTGAACCCACAACCAACAACAATTTATGTAATTGAGGTATCTAGCAAAGGGCACTCGGTGATCTAGTCTGGTGCATTTGAAGCACGTTTCGTTACCATTTTATGTACAAAGAGTAAATAAACTCTATAAATCCAATCGGTTCATATTTATTTTGTCTATAGTATTGGATTTTCTACGGCATACATTGTTTTGAAATTAAAAGCACGAATATCATAGTTCATAATATATTTTTTGGTCTATTACTAAATAATAAGAATTTTTTGTTTATGAAAAAAATAAGACGAAAAATGCTAAGAGAAACGCTTTCTGGAACAGTATTTCGTTTTTTGTTTATATATATATATTGGACTTTATGTAATATACTACGACTACGGTCATACCTAACTCACAGATTTTAGATAAATAATGCAGCTTTTAGCTTGTGCAGAAACATTCAATTTTTAAGTTCAACTTTCGATACATTGCGTCTTCAGTAATGGAAATCAACGCCATGCTTTGTTACCAGAGCAGGAAATGAGAATTTACCTCAATGAAGATTGAAACCACAGCTGACGCGTTTACAGGCAGACACTACTCCACTGTGTCACAGAGGCCTCATTACGACGCCGACAAATTGTAAATTGTAAAATAGCAGCTCATAAGAGGCTTTGCCCGCTTATATTTTTACTTATATTATGTCAGAATGATACAAAATGTTCATATAAATTATAGCCTATGTATTATTTTCATGTATAATCTAAACTACTGTAAAGTTTAATCAGAATTAATTATAAAATCCTTTCAAAAACCAATATTTGCGTGAAATCGGAACAAACATCAATCCTCACAAACTTTCACGTTTATAATTTAAAAAATCAGCTGTACGATGTATCCCGCACACAGCAGGGTAGGCAGAGGAAACCTAGTGTTAAGACATTCAGTTGCATTCTGGACGCATTGCGTGTTGAGTGGCAGAACTCAACGACGCGCTTTTCATCGACACTTGAGCGAAGAAATAGAAATATAAACGTAAATAAATATTTCACTTCCTCGAGTGTGGATCGAACCCACAACCAGTTGGTTTTACAGTCACTTTGTGACCTTGCGCCACGGCTGGCCTCACCAGGTTATAACGTTTATAATATTAGTAGGATATAAAATTGAGTCCATTAAAGCCACGTGAAACTCGCCACGACCGTATCTACATATTTTTCATACCACTTGAACATTTCATACCAATATGAAGTAAAAGAATGAGAGAAATTGCAATTCCAATAAAAGGCACACAAGTACATCTACTCGTAGGTATATGTAAGCTATGCGAGAGTACGATAAAGTAAAAAGCAATTAAGTTTCAAGTTTACATACATCTTGGCAATATATTATAATGGCCACGGCAACTAGTGCCAAATGATATAACGTAAGTTTATTCTGAACAGGTCACAAGTTCGATATTCATTTTCATAAAAACTGAACTCAACATATTTAATGTTTCGTTTTTTTCGTTCTGACGTCAAAGCAAAGCCCGGCGTTGAGTTTCTGCACTCAAGACGTAATGCATCCAGAATTCGGCGGAACGTGGGGAGCGGAGTGTCTTAACAAAAGGGCCCCTGTATCTGCCCTGCTAAATGGGATAGAGGATAGAGCGTAAAGCTGAAACGAAAACCTGTTATCCAATATTATCGTTAACAAAGTGAAGAGTGATTCAAAAGAGAAGGCTTGTAATATTATGATACATAAAAATTATATTAAAAACGACAAGATTTCTTATATGATATTTATAAAAACACATTTTTATACGCTTATTCGCAAACGGTAGATAATAAAGATGAAATAGACGTAACAGTAAGCAAGTAAGCGAAGCCGCGATAAAATGCTATACATCAACCATAGAAACCTTTCAGCGTGATTTCATTTTTTTACAATTATACTGACGGCAGTAAACAAGACACCTTTTTAACAGCAAATATTTTAACAGAATTAGCTTTTCCAGCTATTTTATATAGATTTCTTAGATCACTAGAATACGAGTATATTTATTTTCAACGAGTAAAATACTACTAAATTGTTGTACACGAACCATAGAAACTTTTCAGCGGGAGTTTCACGCGAGCATACTGTAATGTCGCTGCTCTTATATTCGTATCGATCGGTAGATTCTACTTTCGGAAAAGCATTTTGTAAAACTCATGCATAAATAAATATTTACATTATTTTTACGACAGTGTAGTACCATAACCTATAATAGGTAATGGTTAAAGTTAAACTTTCGTTTCTTAGTATAGATATATCTTTTTTAAGTGAACATGTGGAACTTCTTAAAGAAAAATAGTTTAGGGCTACGCTGGTGCAGGGGACTGTAATTGCGACAGGTTTTGGGTTCAATTCTCAGTGGAGGAAATTAAATGTTTTATATTTTAATTTATTCCCCTTGGTCATAAGGCAAAGCGTGGCTTGAGTTCCTCCACTTAACATGCAATGCCTCCCGGCTACCTCTGCCTACGTTGTATCCTACTACATGTGGGATACAGCGAAAAGCTGATAAATAGAAAAATGCTCAATTTAAAAAAAAACTACTTTGCACACAAGAAAACGCCGGAATCTGAAAATATTTAAGGTTTAAATTAAAACAAAATATAAAAATGGTAAAACACCATTAGTGTGGTTTATAATACTGCATAGATGCAATTAAATGTGTCCTCGAGCCATTTCGCCTTCACCCATTAAACAGACGAAGTGATTAAATGAATTGCTGTAATTACACTTATTTTTAAACTACTGTTCAAATTGTGCTGTTTTAGATATTACGATACTTAGAATTACACATATGTAAGGAGAAAAAAACTGGTCAAGTTCAAGTCGAACTCGCTCACCGACGGTTCCTTACCAATTTCAGGATTTTAAGTCAAGGGGAAGCAGAACTTCCGAGTTACGTACTTCAAGCACAATTAAAAAAAATCATCATACATCTTTTATCTATCTATATCTATACTAATATAATAAAGCGGAAGAGTTTGTTTGTTTCTTTGTTTGAACGCTAAGATCTCTGGATCTACTGGTTCGATTTACATTGTTTTTGTTTTGTATGAAAACTGCATTCTTCAGAAGTGCTATAGGCTATATAACATTACATTACACATATACATTAATATATTAAAATACTTCTTTCTAATTTGACATGCAATTTATTCTGAGATTTTTTATAACAACCGTCGCGTCGCTACGCAACCGTTACCGCGACATTTTGATATTCATCCTTATGGATATAAATATAATAGTCACTTTTAGCATTTTATCTAGATTGAAATTATAGTTTACTGTATTACATACTAATAAATAATTAAAGAGATGTCACTGATTTGAAATGACCTAGCCTACGGGCGGCACAGTATGACCGACTCGAAAATATTCTTATAGTTCAAGCAGGCGTAGCCGCGTCCGGGTCCACTAGTATTTTATACGAGTATAGTGTCGTCTTACAAAAAAATTTGTAAATGTACTGGTAAGGTGGGAATTAAGTTCATATAATCTTTTGAGTGTTGAATTTTTCTTTAACAATGCCACAGAGAATTCTGTTATAGTCGGTTATCGGAGCTATTTTTCCGCATTTCGCATCACACCAAAAGTCTCGAGGGGTTAATAGGTTTACCAATATTCCAAGCTTTCACCTATATATATCTTATTATTATGTACAATATTATTTCGTGATAATTTCATAATTATACAGAGACTTTTTTTTATAATAATTGAGCAATAATCTTCTTATCCTAAAAGTATATTAACAACTTTAGAATTAAAGCTGTTAATATACTAGAATTTAAGAATCAAAATTTAAAAATTATTTTAACAAATACTTTTAAAATAAATTAACACTTATTAAAAATATCAGATTTGTAGTTATTAACGTTATACTTACTTTTTAAAAAGATATATCAGTATTATATTTTTAAAAAACGCACAATAAATACTTAAATATTTAAAAGTAACATACAAATATGTGACTTACAATATTATTTAATGCTCAATTTCGTGTAATAATGTTCAAGAAATGCTCATATTATACGAACATTAAAAATATTTCCACATTTCAGTAGCAAATAATATAAAAGTATGAAGTTAGTCACAATAGTCGTTTTATCTCCTCCATAGGGAACGTAAGAGCTGGCTCGAGTTCCGTCTAAAGAATCGACATTGCGATAGCGAGGAAATGCAACGAACGTTCTTCTCATAATTCCACTCGGATATGTATGAACATCTACATTTTTTATTTGTGCCAATATACTTTTAAGGTGGCGTAGTGCCAAAGTATAACATTTTATAGGCGATGGTTGCGAATACGATTCCTAGTCATGATTTTATATTTAAACTATTATTATACTTGTGGCTTTGCCCGCGTGGTCTTTGCGTGGACGGCCTCAAATAACTATTATGAGATTATGAAACCAAATGAAAAAAACAAAACATTTTTTTTTCAAAAAAATCGCACTATTAAGAGTTATATAAAAATACAGCACACGTCGTTCCCCAATTTCCATCCAAATTCCGAAAGAGAGCAGAGGAATGGTAACTATTTAAAAATCCCCGTATGAGGAATGAATACACTACCGTCGCGATTACAGACAGATCTCTATCATAATTAACTTACCTATACAAATAATTAATTGATTACCTCAGATCTTCTCTTGTTAGGCGTTCTACGACATCCATTGTTGTGTATGAATGCATCGATATATTTGAAGTCCAATCGTGTATAGTGCTTATGACATTTGATATTAATAAGCCATTACAGATTGTTACATCTAGTTGTTTAGTACCTATATATATGTAATTGATCTATTATTGACGTCATCGCGTAACAGAAGGCGATCTAACTATAAATATATGGTTGTGGGTTCGATTCCCCACTTGGGTAAATAAAACATTTACTTTTTCACGCTCTGATAAGATAAGGTTTCGTTAATCGTCCTCTTTATATAGAGTCAACGAGAACATAAAAACACAGAGCTCAATATCATTTAATGGAATAGGTAGTCGTGAGAGCTTATAAGTGTTTACGAGTGACAAATGTTTCTTTTTTTCCGAACATTCCGTTTCCATAAGACACTTTCGTTTCTCACTCTCCGACGCATTCTGGAGGCATTGCATATTGAATAGCGGAATTTAACGCCGCGCCTTGCCTCGTTATAAGATCGAGGAAATGAAAATAAAAAATGTTTTATTCCCCCGAGCAGGATGCGAACCCGTACGCTTGTGCCCCTTCGCCACGATGGCCTCATTCGTTTAAATAAAGTTTTTATTCATATAAATAATATTTAAATATCTATTTGTATTTTTTTATAATTACCTTTTATTTAAGGCTTATTTTAAAAGCTTTTCACGTTTTATTCCTTATAGCAGATAGCCGGAGGGAGACGTGACATGAAGCTTGTGTTTGTAAATGCGATCGTTGTGGGTTTGATTTCCACTCGGTGGAATAAATTATTATTAAGTTTCACTAGTCACGACCCTCACAATATCCCGAAAATTCGGTGGAAAATGAGGAACGGAATGCCTTAACACTAGGTTCCCTCTGCCTGTCCTGCTATATGTGGGATAGAACAACAATGTGTGATGTTCGAAAACGTAATTTTATTTATTTCTTATCTTAATTGAGCGAATATCATGAAAAATATTTTCTGAATAATTTAAATTTCAAAGGTATTATAAAATCCAATTTCGTCAGAGATTTAAAGTGGATAGCGTGAAACTGCAAATAATATTGATCTGTCCCCAACTGGTGGTTTTCAAATAAACTCTAATAGTAGGGGCGGCGAAGAGGGGACTTTGTGGAGTCATTCGAGCGCATCCGATTAAGATACTGGGGATACCTTGTACTCGGTTACGTACTTCCACCAAATATGAGCTTCATATGTATAGCCGCGCGTCTAGGATAAAGGATCAGATTAGTAAAGAGCGCATCAGATTAAGGTAGGATAAGTTAGTTACTTGCTAAATCGTGTATATTCCACTAATCTGACAATTTGAGAGTGACGCAAAGGAGGGGGAGGGCTCCAAAGTTGTAAAAAAAAAACGTTATCTGGACATTCTCGAGCGCGGCTAATTTTTTTTTTGTTTTGAAGGGAATTATTCAAGGTTTACGAAAAACATATAATCTGACAAATTCCACAAACCGAAGTAATAGAAATTCATCGATAAAGTTTAATGTACCTAAGAATTGCATATATTCCTCTCACCGTATTTCTATTACTATCTCACTCTTTCTTTATTTATTGATCCCTCATTGATTTATCAATGAAGATGATAATTTAAAAAAGGACTTTTTTTATAAATACAAGTATTTTATTTCAAACATACATTCTTTTAGTTACATTCTATTTCTTGAGCTCTTCTATTGATTACATTTGATTACATTGAGGAGATGAAATATTTATTGAAATTTATATTTCCATTTCTTCGCTCTGGTGTCGAGGCAAAACAGTGACGTTAACTGTTGCTACTCAACACTCAATGCCTTCAAAATTTGGCAGAAAGTGGGGAACAGAGTGTCTTAACCTTAGGTTCCCTCTGCCTACCCTGCTGTGTGCAGAATACAACGTAAAGCTGACTTGTTTAATATTAATAATTGTTAGATTAAGCAAGTCCCTTCAGATAATCGTCTGATTTTGAGATATCACGTCTAGGGCATAAAGATGAACCATATATATCTTAATCTGACGCGCTCGAGTATTTCAAGATGACGAATTTTTTTTTTCATTTTCATACAACGATTACGAGCTTGCGTCACATCCAAATCGTCAGATTATTACATAAAAGCTTTTTTTAGGTTCACTTAACCCCCCCTTACAAAATGTGATGCGCTCGACATTTTTTTTTTTTGCCATTTTTAACTCTTACGTACGACCACCTCCACCATGGAAACTGTCAGATTAACATGCTTTTCTTTTAACATATTTTCATGCTTAAGAAGACGTAGGCAATTGATGATATCAATATCTGACGCGCTCGAGTATGTCCATGGAACAGTTTTTTTTTACATTTTTAAAAATCTATAGCCCCTCAACCCACCGGT
>DWNA01001923.1:0-13087 GCA_018249835.1 Heliconius besckei
GAACTATCTGGTTAATTACAATATATTAACCAATTCTGTCCAACTCAGTAGAGAACAATCCAAATATACATCTCTCACAGAGACAAAAAGGTCCATTTCAATAAACCCAATATAAGAGTAACAGAAGAAGGTGAACACCAGTGTTCAAGACTTTCGGGAAGTTATGTCCAGACATAACTTCCCGAAAGTCTTTTAGTGGTCCTCAAAATTTCAAAATGTAATATACAAAAATATATATATGTAGTTTACAAAACCCTTTATTTTAAAATTAGGCCATTTATATTTGTATGTATCATAAGTGTCAATACATGGACAATAAAATAGCATTTTTTTAAGCTCTTAATGTCAGTTGTTAATTACAATTATCAAAAATTACCATTTTTAAGTGACATGCACATTTTATATACTATAATATTTTTGTAGGAAATTCATAAAATTCCTTTTACTTATGAATTGCCAACATTTATATATTTGTGTGAGTTTTTTGGTAGTATATCTCCAAGAAGCCACTCAATACTCACTTTACATACTATGGGTGAAATCCTATTAAAATCTGTAATCCTATGAAATATTTTCTAATTATAATTTGTCCTCTCCTCTCAATTTGTAATCATATATTTTTTTTAACTATCCATATACTATAAAAAGCAATTGGTTTTCTATAAATACTTTTAATTATATTTAGAAAATTGTATATATAATTACTTTTCGTTTCAAAGTAACAAAAATAAATAAAATATTATAAAGTTTACCTCATGCTTTATTTAATATATATAAAAAGATAATTATGGAAGTGTGTAAAATATTATAATAACGAAATTTATTAAATATTTAAAAAAATATATGAACCAATTTATGAAATATCAATATTACAATGATATTTCTTAATAGTAAGATAACTTAATACATACAATGTCAATATAAAAAAAGTTATTTGTAATATAAAATATTATCATAAGATATGGCATATTCTGATCGTTTACATTTTCCTCATTAAATGTAATGGAATTTGACATTAAAATAAGCTAGTTTTATAATGTTAACGAAATACCTTAGGAAATCAAATATTATTTAATTATTTCGGATTAATGGAACAATTATTAACATTCTAAATACCTATTGCGAAAATATTTCGTGCTAAAACTAAATACATACAGAATAAAATATAATCAAAAAAATGTTGCATATTTTTGACGTTTATGCTTAATTTAATCCTTCGCCATTTTCGTTACTTATGCTTTTTATAAACGTCAAAATAAATTCCACTTGTGCAAGACAGACACGAGATAATATTAACAGTGTTGTTTTAAATGCATGAATATAAATAACAGAGAATTTAGAAGCTTGCTTGCAGTATAAATATCGGAAAAGGTCAGCTTACCACTACATCGTTGGCACCCGCTGTCACGACTTTATGGTCTGGGTTCGTTGGATGATCCTTAATATTGTTATACAGTATTTTTGAGTCGTCTGTCGAATTGTTAGTTAGATTTTTATCCGGAGCTTTAGGTTCCTTATCATACTCCGGTGGAGGAGCCATCTTGAAGGAAGAGCAGACAGATGACACAAGTCTTATGACTTTTGCACACTGAATTCACTCTATTTCTTTAAACTATGTACACAAAATAAACATTAAGCCATTTTTATGTATGTTATACAAATTATAACTATAGTTCTTATATTTCGCGAAACCGAAGTCATCATTTTCGACGAGTTTGAGCTAACATTTTTACAAATATTTTAGCGATAATGGTGACTTAACTACATCCGCGCCCCCAATCCTAAGCGGAGAAAATTAAAATAACTTTTTTTTTTCAGCCAGCAACACCAGTGTCTAGCTTTTAATTTCGATGAAAAACAAAGTTATCCTATCATTATAAACTTTTTAAAATAAAATAATCCTCCCCCTAATTACAGTAATATTTCAGATTCACGAAATTCAGACAATTCAGACATTCATTCAGACGGATTCAAGAAATTTACGAATTTAACTAAATTTTTATTGCATAAGTTACAATTACCGATTATTGCTTCGATTGATTGATACTATGTAATGATGTTCTTAAGCTGAAATAATAATTTGTTAATTTTTTTTTTAAAATACAGCTATTTATTTAGAGATAAAACAAAATTTATATTTCTATATCTATTATTTAAATTTGCAAAACGCACGGTACCTACCAATTACTATATGATTATAGAGTATAATGTTCCTTGCTAAAGTTGCAACTGGCGTATTTCACTTGACTATGGTGATTGACAATAATATACTGTATATATCAATGATAATATTATAGTACAAAGTATCTTTGTTATTTATCGATATTGTATGATTAGAAATATACATTTTTTAGATGTTTATTATTAATTTAGAAACGAAAATATAAATACATAAACCAAAATCTCTGTTTAGTGGTTTAGCAACAACTTTATTGATGTTTTTGTTGATTTGACAATTATAAACGTCATCTTAAAATTTACCGATTGGCTATCGGCATCCGGCATTCAGTTTCAGTACTTTCAGTAGGCTTTTCTCGTCGGTTTTGTTGCCGTCGTAATATATTAAAATTTTGTTATAATAATTAAAATTAGTTAAAAAAATCATATACTATCTTGAATTTAAATTTTGCAGAATGACTGAAACAAAAGAAAACATTTTCTTATTTGTTCCTAATATCATTGGTAAGTTACTCACATTTTATTGTGACCAAGTTATGATTCCTACGATTTGCGTCATTGTTTACTATTATATTCCAGGATTCGGAAGAGTCATCCTAGCTATAATAGCGTTTTATTTTATGCCGACCCATTGCGTATTGGCATGTACATGTTATATTACATCGGCGTTGCTTGATGCCTTTGACGGTCATGCCGCACGGTATTTTAATCAAAGTAAGTGCTAAGGCATCTTTTAATCCAATAACAATATATTCTTTTATATGTATTTCAACAGTTACTATCATTCATTGCATATTTCTAGTTATTTCTTGGAACAAGCATTGCTTATGTTTGATTGACTATTTAATATATTTTGAAATATGTTTAACTAATCTCAATAACTTTCAACAAAAACTACTTAACAGATTTAGATGTAACTATACAATATAGCTTATACATCTTTCAAAAAATTCACATAGGCTGCAATTATGTGATTTTTTTGAAAGATTTGCCTATAATATAACAATAAATTTAAACTGTATATATGTATATGAAATATAATGGATTATAGGCACCAAGTTTGGAGCAATGCTGGATCAACTAACAGATAGAGCTGGGACCGCTGGCCTCATGATGACTTTAGCTACATTCTACCCAAAGTACACTTTCTGGCTTCAATTGTCAATGGCCATTGATATCACTTGTCATTGGATCTATTTGCACACATCAACCCTGCAAGGAAAAACCTCACACAAATTTATTGATATGTCAGAAAATCCAATAATGCATTTATATTATACCAACAAAAATGTTCTCTTTTTTATGTGTGCTGGAAATGAAGCTTTTTATGCAGCTCTATATGTGATGTACTTCTATTCAGGACCAACAGGTAAGCATTTTAAAACTCATAAATATTTGAGGCTGTTTTGGTGCCATATGACTACATCTGACCATAAATGCAATTGTTAGCAAGCCTCAGTGGGCTGAAACAGATCTAAGTTTGTGCTCTCAAAAGAATGATTATATTTTAATTATATGTGGTGTGTGACTTTAAATACAATGGTTATGAGTTTAATTCCCATGGGGGGATTGGATTATTTAATAATTTCTTTTTCTTGCTCT
Organism: Heliconius besckei; assembly: GCA_018249835.1. Taxonomy (NCBI): domain Eukaryota; kingdom Metazoa; phylum Arthropoda; class Insecta; order Lepidoptera; family Nymphalidae; genus Heliconius; species Heliconius besckei. The sequence goes on from DWNA01001923.1 coordinate 3,781, forward strand.
GGTAACAAGACCAAGCACTGTATAAAGGTCGATTTTAACAACAAGAATTTAAGCAGATTTACACTCTTTGCCAACCATATTTGATTTACTAATTAAAAAAATTGTAAAATCAATATATATATTTTTTATAAATAGATAGTGAACTTAATATAATAAAGATAAATTTATTTTCAGTAATGGGTATGGGCTTATTCAAATTGATAGCATTATTGTCTATGCCGATAGCTGTTGTAAAGGCGGCCATATCAGTTCTGCATGGTATTGTTGCATCTGTCAACCTGTCCATTATTGATGTCAATGAACGAGCTGCAATAGCTCAGAAACAAAACAACTAACTACATTATATCACATGAATATATTTTACCATGATTTGTTCCAAACTTTCAAATATTTCAATGTATTGGCCAAAAAAATTATGTATATTGAATTGAATCTTTCTCCAGATTTTGCAGAATAGAGAGAGTCAACAGATTATTTTTCGAATTTGGAAAACTGTTATTTTTATTGAGGCTCTTGTGTACAAGTGGTAGAAACTTGCGACTGTAAACATCGAAAACAAACACAAACTAGACAACCAACCTGCAATGCCACAAGAATTTGACAGGAAGGGGAGAACAGAGTGTGTTCTAATGGGGAATTGAGTGTCCTAACATTAGGGGTCAAGGATCTCTCTGCCTACCATACTATATGCAGGATACAGTGTATAAACAAAAATAAAAAGATTTTATGCACAATAAAGTACACCTATGTATGTCAGTATATGAAAATATTCATTAATCAACATTAACCTACCTTGATTGTTCTAATAACACACTATTTATTTATTGTTGTCTTACATTATGTCAATAGGGTTAAATATTTAAATAATTTGGAAAGGTATTACAAAAAATCACTGGAAAATATAAGAGGTATATAGGTAAAATGTGTTAAAAACTAATTACTGTCGATATTAAATGTGATAGCCTTGCAAAGAAAGATAATGTGCAATTCCTATAGCTGATTATTTTTATTGATCTTCAAGAATTAATATTCCTTAACTCAGTGATATAATTTACATTACATTTTTATGAAATATAAAAATGATGTTACAATGTTAAGTATTTATTTAGGTAATGGCTTTATTTTTAAGAATTTAAATTTGGATTAAGTTATTAATTATGTGATGATAAAAGAACCTAATTTATGTATTGGAAAACATTTGAATTGTATTGACTTTTGATCAATTCGTAAAGAAATAATTTAATTTGTTTTATATGAATAAATCAGCATTTATTATTAAAAAATCTCAAATATATTATTCTGTTTTTATAGCTAGTTTTAAGTACTTCTTTGTGAATCATATTCTCAAATAATGTTTTAATAAGTATCAACCATGTTTAATTCTGGTTATTTTTAAGTACACATCAGTTATCTTTATTAGATGTTCTTTAAAATAGCGATAGTGTATCTCTATATTTATCTTTTTTATTTGTGTATCGTTCTTTTCTCAGAATGAACTTATTACTTCATCCAAAATTCATATTTTTTGCGAATGGATTTGTCTAACTGGAAATCCAACTAGTTATATAATATCAGGGAGCATTGTTAAGTTGTGGTCTGCAAATATGGTTTGTCACAAAAAAATTATAGTCATAGGTACAAGAGGTGTAGTTATTTCAAATAAGGATTATGCCGGTACACAAAGAGCAGTATCTCTGTACACTCAAAGGCAAAGCTCAGCTTACGCCTCACGGACTGTAGTTGTGAAACAAGTACCTATTGTTTATATTTTTCTTCTATTTTCTCACCATGTATTCTCTGGAATGCACTTCCTACTGAAGTGCGACATTCAATGTCATTTTACATATTTAAAAGACGTCTTAAACAACATCTTTTAGTTAAGAAAATTTGTAGACTTCTATTTATTAATTATATCGTACATATTATGTTATATGTAGTATTTGTCTGTATAAGTATATATATGTTTATATGTATTTATTTATAAATATATGTATTTGTGTATTGTGTAAGAGCTTTGTATTTTTGTATATATCATAAGTATTTTATGTGTTTATTTAGTATTATTATTATTTTTTAGTTTGCACATAACATTATTCCACCCTTCTCTTTTTATATTTTAAGTCCTTTGCTGTTATCAAAGGTTGCCTGGAAGAGATTGCTTAAAGCAACAAGGCCGCCTTTGCATACTTGTTTTTTTATGTCTTTTCTGTTCTATTTGTTGTATTCTTTTTCTTTTATTTGTGTGCAATAAAGTATAAACTAACTAACTAATGTATATTTTTTCGTAGATTTATAAGCATTTAATTTTCTTTATTAATATTGTTTTATAAACTGTGTTTGTGTCTCTTAGAAAGATATTTATTTATAGTAATAATTGGGAACTAGTCAATGTTAAGCAACAAAATATTTTATTAAAGTACATACCCATATAGTGTATACCGTATTTCCTTAATAAATGTGATAAAAAATTGCGGTTTTTTATTTATTATATTTGTTTAGTTCCTTACATATATTATACACTTCATCTCCCATAACGGGCCTTTTACAAGAAATGGAGAGTTGAATAGCGGACCTTGACAGCGCGCTTCATGTGGATATGAAATTGAATTCATTCTATCGTGAGGATTGAACCCACAATCATTCATCACCAAACACCATCTTTCTATGCATACAGTGGGTGTTGGATAGTCATAAGTCATAGTGAATTGTCATTGAACATTCTTAAATGCATACATACACCATGCAAATTAATATTAATCCATGATACATTAAAGACTTTGAGAATGAAATGGAAAATAAAATCAACATATTTTTTAATTAATTTATTATATATTTTAAAAGAATAATGTTACAATATTTTTAATCAAGCTCTCACAGCATAAGTTCGATACCAATGGAGATACTATCTCATATATACCATACAATGTAACTTAGAAAATCAATTAATATGCAAGTGTTGCACGCAAAATAAATGTTAAAGATAAGTAAAGCAAATATTTGTGTAAATGTGAACATAATATAATTAATTTAATAATTTATTATTATCCTTTGAGGCTGGACATGCCAGCTCTCATGATTTCATCCACTAGTAGAAGGTTGCTAGCAATTACTGAACAGGAGTTAAGTATTTGTTTCTTAACAATATAATTGTCATACACTCCCAAATCGACTGGTTTGAAAGCTTCACCAGAGCTCAAGTCCAAACCAATTGGGTCAGGGCTTAAGCGAGACTCCTCTTGCAATTTCACAATAGTATCCTGAGCATCATAGCCAGAGTTAACAGCAAGAGTTTTTGGGATAACCAGTAATGCCTCAGCGTAAGCTTGGATTCCAAGACGTGATTTTCCTTTAACAGTGTCTTTGAATTTTTGAAGTTCCATGTTGGCCTTGATTTCGAAGGCACCTGCTCCAGGAACAACACATTTGTCTTCGATAGCGTTGTTGATGGCTCGGAGACCATCACGAACTGCGTCCTTGATCTGGGCAAGTGTGTGCTTATTAGGACCCTTCATGAGAATAGTCACTGACTGGGGGTTTTTGCATTCCTCAACAAATGTATACTTTTCTTCTCCAAGAATATGTTCGTACACGACGCCAGCATATCCTAGGACTTCTTCGTTGAGATCTTCAACTGAGTTCATGGCTATACCACCGCAGGCGAGGGCCAAACGCTCCATGTTACGCCTCTTGGCCCTACGCAATGCGATAATGCCTTCTTTAGCGAAAGCGTCCAGGGAGAGAGGATCTACTCCCTTCTGATTGATCACTACAAACGTCTTGTCAGTACCGTCGCAAACTTTCTTCTTCAATGCAATGATCTGAAATATTTTTAAACATCTAATTGTATTGTTTCATCTCTCTAAATCTGATTATGGTATAATATAAACTACACACAGGCATATTTAGAGGAACACAAACAAAAGAGGATTTTTTTTACAATTTGTGGGTAATAGTACAAGTGGTTTATTTATTTAAATTATTACTCTCGTATAATATAAAATTTTGAGATATATTGACATTTTTCAATAATGCAACAGAAATTATGCCCTTTTAAGTGTTTGTTGACAATCAGCACTTTTAAGTGTTTTCGATAAGAAGTGTGTTTATGCAGTCTATGGTGGCCCTAGCTCATTTTGTTGTTGTTTGGAGATTTAACATTGTATTGCATACAAAATGAGTGATATAAGTAATGAGTGATATGCAACCGAAGTCGCCAGGGCTGTGACAGTGATAGATAGGAAGGTCACACATACCGTTCAGTGAGTGAAATGTTGAGTGTTTCAGTATCTGTGATCCACCATAATGTAAAACAATATAGACAGACAGGATCTTATGTGTGGAAGCGGGGACAAGGCAAAAATCGTGCAACCAGTGCTGTAGACTAACGTTTTATAAGGGTGCAAGCTTTGAGAAATCATTGTCAAACAGCTGTTCAGATCCGGAATCTCTTGGAAGAAGTGCGTTACGTGCGTGTAAGTGAACGAACAATAAGAAGAAGGCTTAATAAAGTTGGTTTTGAGTCATACGTACCAGCCAAGGCGCCTAAACTTGAGGTAAGTCATCGAGTTGCAAGATTATTGTTCGCTCGTCAGCACCAACATTGGTCAGATGAATGGCCGAGGAATGAGTCGTGTTTTATTCTGACGAAAGCCGGTTTTGAGTGAATTTCATCGATGGAGGGAAAAGGATGTGGAGGTATCGAGGAGAACGATATAATCAAGCAAATTTTACCGAAACAGTGTCATATGGAGGAGGGTCTGTCATGGTGTGGGGTGGCATAACTTTAACAGCCCACACTGCTTTGGTCATAATTGATGGCGGTTCCCTTACTGCCCACATATACATAACCGATATCTTGGAACCTCATGTAATGCCTTTTGTCCCATTTTTAGGCCTAGATTTTATATTTATGCACGATAACACATGGCCCCACACGTCTCGCGCAGTTTGTGATTACATTAATGAAGTCGGAATTACCCAAATGGGCTGGCCAGCACGATCTCCAGGCATGAATCCGATAGAGCATGTCTGGGACATGATTGGACGAAGAGTACAGAAGAGAATTCCATCCCCCAGGAATATTGAAGAGTTAAAATTGGCGCTGATTGAAGAATGGGACTTTTTGCCCCAGGAAATGATTAAAAATGTCATTAGGAGCATGGGCAAACGTATTCGAGCTCTATTAAGTGCCCGCGGAAGCAAAACAAGATATTAATAATGATTGTTAATAACCTTTGCAAAGAAAATTTGATTTAAAAAAAAAATCGTGATATTCAAAATTTCTTAAATAATTTTTTTTGTTTGTATTTTTATAAATAAATAATGTTCAACCCGTTTCTGTTGTCTCATATTCAGATCGAATAACAAAACTTAAATTAATGTTAATAACCTTTGCAAAAAAAATTTGATTTAAAAAAAAAATCGTGATATTCAAAATTTCTTAAATATTTTTTTTTGTCTGTATCTTTATAAATAAATAATGTTCAACCCCAGTTTCTGTTGTCTCATATTCAGTTCGAATAACAAAACTTAAATTAACCGAAAAACATACACGAAAATCTAGTAATTAAAAAAATATACGCTTTTTTTGTGTGTTCCTCTAATTTTGCCGGTGTGTGTATAATATATATATATATATATATATATTTCCAGCTTCACGATGAATCCCGCGCTTAGCAGAATAGACAAAAGGAACCTACCAACATTAAGACACACCAGTTCCCATTTTCCGAAGAAGTGCGTGGAGTGCGTGTTGGCGGATCCCAACGCCGCGCTTTACCACGACACAAGAGCGACGGTCTCAAAGTAAAAATAGCACATTGATGTAACAGACACAATATGTACATGTACAAAACGTACAGGTATAATATATTACCTTCTTAACTCTCTGGTCAATAAATTCTCTCTCAGCTGCCACCAACTTTTCTCTGTCCTCTGCTGACTTGTAGAAGAAACCAGAATTCACTTCTGTCTTTTCATATTCAAGAGACACATTGCAAGTTAGAATGTAAGCATTCTCAACGCGTTTCGGCATATCAGGGTGACGGGCACCATGGTCCATTACTATACCTATTAAAAGAATGAATATGTATAAAAAATATATGTTGAGGGATCTGAACTAGTGTCTCTGAACATATGTACTTAGTGTGCTATGTTAATTCTTTGTAAATGTTTAAAAATATGGTATGTTCCTTGGTTGGGTTGTCACAACACAAGGTCTGACTTGGGGGGATGGATTACCTTCATTTCCTTACTCTGGTAAAGAGAGGTGTTAAATCCTGCTAACAATGTCTTGCAAATTGGCAGTGCACGAGGAACAGTATTATACTAAGTTCTACTACTAGCGATAATTACCTTTAATTAGAGAAGTTTCAGTAGCAGTCTTATGTTGCATTTCCATAAGTTCCACCATATGTAAGTCTACTGGCTTGCCCGGTGTACGGATTGCTAGTACTGCATCCACACAAGCGTCAGTTAATACATCAGCTAAACTTGAATGCACCTGTAAAAATATTAATACATACAGGATGTCATGCAATCGACAGATCATTGAATGTCTAGATGCTAAGACAAGAGATTCTTGACACATTTCTTGTTGAGTGGCGGAACTAAATAACGTGCTTTGTCGCATTTACTGAAGCAGGAAATTAAAATATTAAATATTTAATTCTGGAGTGGGAATCAAAGCCACAATAGTTGTGTTTACAGTCATATGCTTGTGCCACTGCTCCAGGACGGTCTCAATTAATAAATAAGTAAATCACAAATAAAGTAAACAAAGTAAAGTACAAACTAAGTGAAAGTTAGAGTTAAAATGATAGTTTTACTTATTTAATATGATTATAATGATTTTAAGTTAAGTTAAAAGTTTGTAAATGCTGAATAAAGGCTTTTTTCTTATTATGTAATTTTTTTGTTAGTATCAAATATTAAGTTCAAATCCCTCTACATAAAAAAAAATTAGTCTTGTTAGTAATTTTTTTTCCTAAGCGTAGAATATTTTTTTTACAATATTACAAACATTAGTATCTGATATACATACCTTTGTCTTCAAAGAAGTTCTGGCAATATCAACAAGGTTTTCTCTTTTCACATCAATTGGAATTTTCAAGGATTCTAAGATTTCTAATGCCTGATTACGTGCAACATCAAAGCCTTCAGTAATAATTCTTGGATGCAAACCTGGATAAAAATCAAAATTATCAATACACTTTTAAAAAATACTAAAATTTGTCAGTTTTCTTTTTTTAACTTCATACATAAGCCCACATAGGGTATCCAGAGAGGCCCTGGAGACACAGAGGCACCCATTCTTTGTTTTGTGTTCAACTTTAAGACATTCAACACTGCATTTTGCCTTGGGAACAGAGTGGCAGAATAAAAATAATTCAATTGGGTGGGTATTCCTAAGTGGGATTGAACCCATAACCATTGGTTTTGATGCTTTCTAATTGTCACAGTGCTTTTAAAAAATTATTTAGGTAATATAATGAAATTTGTATGCTTATTACATACATTTGTAGGAGTAATATTAATAAAAATTATATCAATACCTTCACTAATGTAAATATCAGCCTGTTTAAGAAGTTCGCCTATTAATAGCACTGTTGATGTAGTGCCGTCGCCTGTTGCGTCGTCTTGAGCAGTGGAAGCGCGGGCAATGAGCGAGGCTGTAGGGTGTTGAATTTGCATTTCATGCAACAGCACATTACCATCTTTAGTGATTTTAATATCACCTGATCCGGATACCAACCTTTAGGAGAAAAAAACGAAAAGTCAGGTCTACGAATAGTTGAATGCCGGCACTCGACACATGTTTTTAAATCAGCTTATAATGAAAAGAGCTTTAGTTGTATCAATGTAATTTCGTAAGTAATTATAAATTATGTAAATAATATTTTGTTTTACAATATAAAAAAGATTTTGAATACTCAGAGAAGGCTATAACTTACATTTTCATAGTGCCTTTGGGGCCGAGGTTAGTTTTCATGACATCTTGAATACCTTTTGCAGCGCTTATATTTATAGCTAGAGCTTGTGCAGCTCTCGCAAACTCAGCTTTAGGGTTAAGTAAGCTAATTGCAGACATATCTCAAGTTTCTTTATAATAAAATCTTGTAAAACAGAAAGCAAGTTTTAAAATTAGTGATCACAAAAGTCACACTTTATGATTTCACAAAGACCACAGATTAACTTGGATTAAATACTTTACTTACTGTGTAGGAGCACAGATAGCAAAAGTTTTAAGTACATATAAAACGAAACGTACCTTTCTTACGATACTGTACTAGTGATGTTCTGGCTAGATTTACAGTTCCGAAATATGAATGAGTCGTTTTAGGTTCAAAATAATTCTTGTTAAATACTTATTTAGAAAATCTACAAAAATTTGAACGTAGCGATATTGGAAACCGTCCAAGTGCTTTGACCAACTAAGCCATATATTCTCATCAAGCTACGTCAATATTCTTATACGCTTGTTGCAGCTTATTTATGTTGATAGCATATCTGTAGGGAGATTTTTACAAATTTCTGCCACTCAAAGAATAAAAATAATCGTTTGGCAAGATTGAATACTATTTATTAAATATTTTCGATTTTAAAATTTTATTCTACACTTAGGAAATAAAAATACTTCTTTAGAAAACATATAAAAATTTGAACGTAGCGGGTTTTGAAACTGCATTGGAAACTATCCAAGCACTCTAACCAAGTAAGCCATACGTTTTCTTCAAGTTACGTCGAAATCCTTATACGTTTGTCACAATTTAATTACGTTGTTATGCTAACAGCTTAAATAAGAATATGAAAATTTTGACAAAGCCAAAAAATTTTAACGCACTTTAGTTCAATCCCCAGTCGAAGAAATGAAATATTTATTTATGTTTATATTTCCATTTCTGTGCTCTGCTGTCGAGACCGCGTTGAGTTCTCCCACTCAATACGCAATGCCTCCGGAATTCGGCAGAAACTGGGCAACGGAGTGTCTTAACACGAGGTTCCTTTTGCCTACCCTACTATGAGCGGGATACAGCGTGAAGCTGATGCTGTAATTATGTTAAAAACCATTGGCTTAGAGTTAATTAGTCCAAATCGAAGAACTTATCAATTAATGAAATATAAAACTAAAATATTAAATTAAGAAATGAAAATGTTAAATGTCAAATTTACTTCATAATAACGAATAAATAATATATACGGTATACAGTAAAAAATATTATTTTAACAGATTTTGAATTATACGCTCAAACTTTGGCCCTTTGTTTGCAAAAAAATATTTACAATAGAGTTAATGTAAATTTATTTG
>DWNA01001924.1:0-13080 GCA_018249835.1 Heliconius besckei
TCCGCGGACAAAAAGTCACCCAATTGTCACGTATCCAAATGCGCGCACCTTCATTAAGTGTAATGTACACGGTGACAGTGGCGCAACAGTCACGGTGACAAAAATCACTAGTGCGCGCTATACCTAACACTGCGCTTTAAAAAGACAAACTCCTCCAAGTGAGAATCGAATTCACACCCGTCTCCGTGCCCCATGACGGATAGATAGATAGATTTTTTATAGGCCGTGATTATTGAACCAACTTAAAAATAATTATTAAATATTTTTTATTATTTAAACATTACATGTCTATTATATAAAATTTCATTTTTCTTTTTTCCCATTACTAAAAACTGTATTAGTTTATAGAAAAAAGTTATATTTCATACTAATACAGTCATCTAACGAGCCCACATAGTGTTATTAATACACATATTAATCATTCATTACTCGGTATACGTAATGCTCGAAGGCATGGTTTTCGGAGAAACGTTCTTTTCATTTATTTGTCTGGCAAATGGTTCACACCCTTGACGCGGCTTCATTCATTTATTGCTTTAACCGTAATTCGTTTTCGCGCCCTAATACGCTAATTAGAACTAACACTTCATGCGTTTCTGGTAAATTTTTTTGGGAAGTGCCTGACTATACATATATTTTTTATGTATGTACGTGAGAGAGCCCGTCGTGACGCAGTGGGTAAGTAACCACGACAGTAGGTAGGTAGGTCCTAGCGTAGGTCCTTTTCCCACTTTGGGGAAAGATTACATTTAAATTATTTTCACTCTGGGACACAAAGCAGTGTTGAGTTTCACTATTCAACACACAATTTCTCGAATTTAGGGGGAAAGTGAGAACAAAGAAAAACAATGTAGATGTGATAGGTGATTGTGAAACCAGAAGAACGAAATCTCTTGGCCTAATCCTCAAAAATATAAGATGCGTCGACGGAGATATCGAACGCTTCTCGCAAAAATTAGCAGTTTACTAAAAGTTAACGAAAATTCTTTTCCCATTCATAAATTACATTCAGTGTTGAGCTTTTTCATCCTCTCAGGTTATATATTGGCCGGGTATCTAATGGGATGAGAAATCCCTAATGGTTGATAACAGCCTTTTCCTCTTTTTTCCGTTGTATTTTTTCTTATCTTTATTATTTTATTTCGGGCTTAGTCTAAGCAACATCATCTTTTACTATACAAATACCTAAACGAACGTTTCTATATATAAGTATTCAAATACAAATAATAATATGCAAATATTTAAATTTCTACATATTATACAGTATCTATAGATAGATATGTGAATAATATGCATATTTACATAGACTATTATTATCATAGAGGCCAGTCGTGGCGCAGAGGTAGAAAGTGTGATGTGTGGGTTCGATTCGCACTCGAGGAAATGAGATATTTAATATTTTCATTTCTTTATCCTGGTGTCGAGGCAAATATGCAACTCAACATGCAATACCTCCAGATTCGGTGGAATATGGGGATCGGAGTGTCTTAACATTAGGTTCCCTTTCCTACTCTGCTATGTGCGGGAACCTAAAGCGTAAAGCTAAAACATAATATTATGATTTATACTATTATTATTTAGAAACCAAGGTGCAGAATATTAGCCATAAATAGTAAATATTAACTTGATAAGATTGAGCGATATCAATGGGAAAATTTACTGACATCAGGAAATACCCTAAAGATTATCTATGTAATGTGCTATAAAGATTAAACAATAATTTATGGACAAGTAATCATAATTCTATTGTTTTTGTTGCTAATAATATAAATATGACGACGTCGTAAAACGGAAAACTCATCTCTAGTATTGAATAAAATTAATATATTTATATCCTCTTTATGTTAAGCTTAGATCTAAATTTTTAGATGTATTCTTTGTACACTAATATTATAAAGTTTAAGAGTTTTCGTGGTTGAAGAAGCTTATCGCAGAAACAACTGGTACATGTTGAATTTTTTTTGTATAGATTAGAGGAGCGAACAACAGCTAGTAATATATAATCTTAATAAAATATTACTTTAACAATTTCTAGAAGAATTCTATCTATAGCTGAATACCACGATGTGATGATATCGTTTACAATAAACAATAATTTAAACGCCAATTTAATAAATATTTTCCTGAATTTTCCTTACTGAGAAACTACGACAGCGCAATTGTATTAATCACTTAGCTTTATTGCAAAATATTTCTAGAATATAATATGCCTTTACAGTTCCAGCTCGGTCTCTGTTGGGAATACTTCTAATTTATTACTGTTTTTTTATTTTGATTATCGTCATTTATTTGTAGTTTTAGGCCATCTTGCAGTATTAGGACAGTAAGTAACTTTAAATGAGGCTGTGGGTTCGATTTCCACTCATTTCCATGGTCACAGCCATCGTGGCTTAGTGGAATAACGTTCGGTTGTAACCCTGGTCGGATTCTGCATTCAGCAAGCAATGACTCATAAACTGTTGGACGAAGTGTCTTGGACACTAGGCAAGTCTTAACTGCTATGCAAGAAAAAGCTTGCAAATGTTTTCTTTTGCATATGATACTTTACACTCTAGCACTTCATACATAAATTTATTCATATTTAAATGTTATTGTTTCGTTTCATTTAATCTTAAGAAGTTGGCAACCATATTTTGTTATAAGCACTACGAATTCTCAATGGATTTCTTAATATAGCTTGAGTTTTCCTACATATCTATTTAAGTATCACAATATGAAGCTATTTACATACATTGGAGGACAAACACTCATTGTTACTGCGCTGTCTTATCAGTTGTTTCCGATATGTTTTCGGTGCGCAGTTAAAAGAAGTTAAGATTTTATCGCTTATGTATTTTTTTAGTTCCATTGAAGTACTGACTATGAATGAACATACAAAAGGAAATTAATTTGAATATATTACATAAATAATATTAACAATAGTTATACATTTATTATATGCATAACTTACGTACGAAATATAAAATAATTTAATTAATCTTAGGACAAAAAAAATACTAAAAAGGGACTTTATATTAATTATTCGTCCACTGCAGAAAAATCTTCTGCTTAGTTTCCCGCCCTAACATGACAAAGCGTGGTGTAGCGTTCCGTCTATCTTCTCCCAGTGTCTCGAATTCGAGTGGAAACCGGAAAGTGTAGTGTCTTAACACTAGATTTTCTTTGCCTACCCGCTATATATGCAATAAATAAGCCGTAAAGCGAAAAGAAAGAATAAATAAGTTTTTATACCAATGAAAAAAAATCATATTTCATAATTTTTATCGACACGCCACCGTAATAATTTACATAGACGTCAATGGGGTGTTCTACGTCACTAGTAATGACGATCGAAATGTACTAACATTTCGTAGTAGAGTTGCCAAGCATTCTGTTTTCCCTGAATTTGTCCTAATTTTTTGACATGTCCTTGAATGTCTTGAGATGTAGGTATATTTTATATAATCTACGATACTTTCAAATTGGATGTAGATACCGCTTATATATTTTTTTTAATAATATTATTATTAGTATCTATAGGACCATTGAGTTACTTAAACATTTGCTTATAACAACTAGTTATCTATTGCTATTGTAAAACAGCATTTTTTTTCTTAAACTAAGGAATGGTCCTAGATTTTCTTTCAAATCCAAGTTTTTACAAGTGCTTGGTAACCTTACTTTATAGCAACAATAACCCGGTTGGAACAACAGTATGTAGGTTATATTACGCGAATTACAAACAGAAATAAGAGTTTGACGCAATCGGCGAGTGGAGTGGATCGATATGTTCACTAATCTCACTCGTAAAATCGATTTTTAATTTTTTAACCTACATCCTTGATAGTTTCGCTTTGCTTTCAATAAATAAGCCTAATATTTATTGTAGTAAAAAACCTAGATCTTTTTTTGTACTAATATTTGGACAGTTTGCTCTTTAGTCGATAATGTAATTTATGATTGTGTATAACTCTTTTTTTTAGCTCATGCTCTATCCCGCACATTATACGGTAGGCAGAGGGAACCTCATTCGTTCCCGCCGAATTCTTGAGACATTGCGTGTTGAGTGGTGAAAATCAACGCTACACTTTACCTTGTTGGCAGAGTGAGTATAAAATAATTAAGGTCGTATATTTCCACCAAAGGCACGAAATCGAACCGACAACTTATCACATTTACAGTCACACTCCTGTGCTTCTACGCCAGGACTGACCTCATGGACTTAATTATACTTAATTATAAATTATAATATAATCTACAGTAAAAACTTTCAAATTAAAATAAATTGAGCTTAAGATAAAAAGCTAATCACGTCCGCAATGCTCATCCCTGAGCAACTATCAGTACATTCCCCTTTCAGCGTAATGAAGATTTATTTATTCTTGTGATTGATGAATTTGTTTTGATTTAAAGCACTCGAGTGCGGCACTTCAGAAGTGCGACGTAAAAATATTGATTTCAGATGGAAGCGTGTGTTATTTCTAAATTAATTAGAAGGTTATTTATTATATTGTTTGTTTATATAGGGGGGAAATTCTGCATACTTTTTCTATATAGCAAGGTAGGCAGAGGGAATTTATTGTTAAGGCACTCCTTTACACTCCGTATAAACGCCGAGATTACGTGTTGAGTTAGAGCAGACATCAATACACTTCTTCGGATATAACAGCAGCGAAATGAAAATAATTTAAAAATAATGCCTAATGCAATGCCAAAATAATAAGGATGCCAAAATTATTAGCACTAAACTATTTATATAAAGAAATATCAAAAATTTACAAAAGCATATTTTTGCTTAAAATACACAATACGAACAGGAGAACAAACTTAATTGTATTAAAAGACTTATATTTTATAACACGGTAATGCTTCTAACACGTTATGAAATTAAAAGCAGCTCTTAAACACTCAACGCAACCATCATCATCAAAATTAAGATAAAACTTCTAAAATTTACATACATTTCTAAAAAATCTAAAGTACGAGTATATTGCGGGTAAAACATAATACTCTCAAAGGACACGTTGAAAATTGAAGTGTTATTTTTCTCCCCTACAACAATTCAACCCTTATTTTAATTACAGTGAACCAGATCGCAGAGCACCCTCCACCCTCGTTTACGGTGCAACCCTGCATATTTTCCTCCATAATGTGTGTTACGTATGCATTATGCACCCTCATGCAGTTCATTGAACTGGATCGATCATTTCCTATATATTTACTATGCATTATACACTTTTCTTTGATCCTTTGAGTAACAGTGTTAATGAAGTAGCTGAACACATTTTTGTAACGTCAAGAAGGTTTTTTCCGTATTCCTTTTTTCGTATTCGTGTAATTTTTTATGGGTGACAGAATTCAATGTTTCCACTTTTAATTTTTTTTATTTTAATATTTTAATTTTTCGTCGCTCTGGTAACGAGACCACGCTACTCAACACGGAATGAATCCAGAAAATGGCGGTCAGTAGTAGTAGTAAATGAAGTATCTTAATGGGAACAGAGTGTCCTAACACTAAATTCTCAGGTTTTCTATACCTACCCTGCTATGGGCGGGATGCAGCGTGAAATGAAAAAAAAAGAAACAAAATAATTAATATATTCAATTCATGTACGCTGGACGCCTAGGCTAAAAAGTACAATCTAACAAAATAATAGAACTTAGAAGTTTATTAAATATACTTTGTCAAGGATAATATTTTCTTTGTTAGAATTTTAAAATAAGATTTATCTGTTTAAAACAAAATCGCAAAGCTTTCTACATTATTAGAGGTAAAAGTGCGGGACGTAAATAGTTTCTGAAGCCCCCATCCCCAGTGTTTACTTCAAGTATTTGTGCTGATCCCCTCTCTACCCCATCTCAGCTTCCCACCCTTCCACAGACGAGAGGGTGGTAATGCATTTTCCTGAGAGTATTGATTTTGTGTGCGCCGGCAATAATTCCTTGGAATTGATGCTTACGACTATAATCGCTCAGATTTTGCTATTATCATGTCAATATTCTAGGATATAGAGAAGAAATTAAGACTTTTTTTTTTTAGTTTCACGCAGTTTCCCGCGTACAGCAGGGTAAACAAAAGGACACCCTGCTCCCCCACTTTCTGCCCGCTTATTAAAACGTTTCTTGTTGAGTTGCGGAACTTAACGCCGCTGTTTGTCTAGTTTATTAATATAAATTTCATTGTCATAGATAAGTCAGTTACTAGTCTGTGTTGGGTTCCATCACCTAACTTGAAATATAAAAAAAAAAAGTGGCACAACGTTACGTTTTGATTGTGATGACTTACAGGTTTGATTTTCTAAGACCTAAATATTTGATATTAATTTCAGATTTATATCTCCATGCGATCTCAAGAAAGAATATCCTAAAAACAACAACAAAAACAAAGAAAATCTCTGCCGCTATTTTTCCGACATTTTAACAGTAACACGCTCCAATATGTTAAATAGATTCCACCATTTATCTTGTCATGAATTGCGCAAAGATTGACCTATTATATCGGTCAAAACAACCATGACCTGTTTGAAACTTGTTATTTATGAACTATACTAACAAAGTCTTAGATAGGTAACTTTGTTTTCATATTCATGTAAATGATCGGCGTAGAGTTCCGCCCCTTAACACGCAATGCCTCCAGAATTTGGTGGAAAATTAGGATCGGAGAGTCTTAACTCTAGGTTTCCTCTCCTACCCTGCTGTGTGCGGGATACAGAGTGAATCCCAAAAAAATCAGCCAGTTAACGAGAGCAATGATTCTGGCCCAAATTCCATTTTAAAAAATAAAGAAATTTTGATGTCAAAATTTTGAGGCAATCTTATTTGTAAACAAACACTAGGGTTCATTTCATCCCTCTTATAACAAAACAAAGCACAGCGTTGAACTCTGCTAGATAATACATACCTGATGGAAATATTGAAACGAAGGGTCTTACTTAACACATGTTTCTAACAAAAGAATAATTTTTAATACTTACATCAATTACAACTAGCAGTTATTGTTTACGCCTAGTGTCTATGGCTACTGAGGTAAAAGTAAGTTAGGCGGGCCAAGGACTGCCCCACTAACTAAATGGGGATTATATGTCAATGTCGAATTGTGAGTTCCTTATTTTAGGATAATTGAAGTTGTTTTCGATTTATTTCATAGAGGTATGAAATGAGGTAGTAAGCGACTTATCTCTTTTTCTCGCATACCAGAGAAGGCAGAGGGGACATAGAGTTATATGTTATGGGGCCAAATTCAACGCGCTATGTTTAAAATAAACTAAATTAAAATAAATTAAATATAATCATTGTGGGTGTGGGTCAAACCCACAACCGTCACGTTTACAATTTCCTACTACACCACGAGGGCCTTACCAACGGTCTCGGTAATTTAATCGACTCAATTATTCATTGTTGATAATGTTTTTCATATGCAAAATTTTGTAAAATTGTCCTAAAAAGACTATAGAAACAAACAGCTGTTCATATTACAAAAACCTCTTAAAAAGTAAACATGACTATGTATCCACAACCTTTACATTAAGGCTATAACACACATATAATGAAGAGCAGCCCAAACATGATGCCTCTGCTGTCAGTTATTGAAGAGTTGGGTATCCTACAGATTTAGATGATACTGAAGTACCACATCATGGTTACTACGTGTACTTGTGTAGGCAATATTGCTAAAGTAGTAGTTACTAGGTTCCCAGGTTCCCTCTGCCTACACAGCTATGTGCAGGATACAGAGTGAAGCTAAAAATAAAACGATAAAATATAAATAACTGTACATTACCAATATGACATTGTAATATGTTTATATGGAAACAAAAGTATAAACATGTAGTTGCCACGTTCCCATAGCTAAGCCCAACACCACCAGGTCAAGGTCTGCCCCAGAAAGCAAATGGGACCGACACTAGTAGGTATTGTATCTGAAATTCCATCGCATTATGTAAATTAATTGTCACGGCCACTTCTTTTTTCAGTGGCGTATAATTTTCTTTGTATACGCAATGTTTGAACTACCAATAAGGCGTTATAAAACTGTTTCGGGCTAGTCGTGGCCAAGAAGCATAGGCGTGCGACCGCTAACGCGACAGGTTGTGAGTTCTATTCCCACTCGAGGAAATTAAATGATTCATAATTTTCCTCGCCTTGGTAATGAGGCAAAGCGGGGCGTTGAATTCCACCATTCAACACGCAATGCCTCCAAAGTATTAAATAGTACATATTCTCTCTTTTCTTGTCTTTCGAACTGGCTTGTACCCCCTCGCCTCGACAGGCCTCTGTAAATAAACATAAAGCGTATATATTATCAATAGATAAATATTTAAATGATTTCATTGTTTCGTCAGTATTATCAATGTTCCTACATAATACTTTAGTAATTGCTGCAATTATGATTATATATTTCTAAACGACTCGTCAATTGAGGAAGGAAACTAAAGTGTTAGGAAACAATTGTTAAATAATACACCACATTAAAGTTAACAACGCCATTGAAAATGTTTATACAGTTGTATATACTCGTACATTTGT
Organism: Heliconius besckei; assembly: GCA_018249835.1. Taxonomy (NCBI): domain Eukaryota; kingdom Metazoa; phylum Arthropoda; class Insecta; order Lepidoptera; family Nymphalidae; genus Heliconius; species Heliconius besckei. Next base: position 8,506 of record DWNA01001924.1, read on the forward strand.
ATGTATTTAGTATTTTATGGTTATTACTTTATGCATTATATGTGTTCTAAATAAAAATAAAAAAACTTCTTTTGTAATATGTATTTCAAAATAATATTTACACATTTAACACGTGTAATGGCATAGTAACAAAAAATATATGACAAAGTTAAATTTTGGATTATGCTTAAAAATAAATTCTTTTTTCAACTATATGCTTCTCCTGTTTCGTATACCCCTCACTTACAAATAGGCAATTTAATTTCTTTGAAATCAAGGGGGGGGGGGGAGTCAAATCCACAACCTCTCGCGTTTGGGGTTGCACGCTTGGGCCCCTGCGCCACGATTGGCCTCAATATATATAATTTATTCTTACAATATTCATTTAAATAATTAAATGACATTGAAATCGGCAGACAACGGCTGTTCATACACAAATATAGATAGAGTTTTTGAGCTCGGCCCCAGAGCGACGATTAAAAATGTTATATATTTCATTTTATCGTGTGGGAATCGAACCCACAACCTATCGAACGTACAGTCAGATGCCCCTGCCCAGGGGCAAGGGCCTATCGTGAAGCAGGCTTCACGACATGCCTTTTACGATGGTCCCCATAAAGATACTGAAAAAATAATATATGAACTAATAAACACTCGTAGGAAACCTACCAATCAATAGGCAACATCATATAAATCCTGATTTAGATTTCAATAGACATTACAAAGACTGTTTTATAGTACTTGCAATAAAATCAATAAATGTATGGACACTTTTCTAACTAAATTGATATACAATCGAATCGGCACCTGTTGCATAACATTTTAATAGCATGTAATGGTCCATCGTATTCTATTCGTTTGATCTTAGGGTTAAAACCGTTAGTTATTGTTAAGAAATGACATTTCATCACGTGCTCGATATATAAGAATATCTAACTTGAAATACCATAGTCGCTAAGCATCACACATACACACAGCACAGCGCACACTGTAACTTGGAGACGGTGTGGGTTCGTTTTCCACTTCATTTCCTAGGCCTGGTAAATAGACAAAGCGAGCTCAACACACAATGCCTCGATATTTGGTCGGGAAGTGGGCAGCGGAGTGTATTAACTCTTAACCTAGGGAACCTAGTCCCTCCACCTTCCCTGCGAAATCTGCCGCATTTTACCATAATATAAACTACACTACACAAAAATATTATTGCCATTTTTGAGCGTAAAATTGTTATTTGCATTTTTTAGTTTTTGCAAAATTATTCAAGGTTAAAATAACCTACTTAGTATTTAATAGTCGGTTTCCAGATACAAAAACCTGTAAACATGTTGTAACAATGTTTTTAAATTATTATTTATTATCCGATGAAGACAATACACCTACCTACCATTTAATTCACAAGTTATCCTCGAATGAATTACACGAGTTCGACTCGTGGTGCTCTGTCATTTGTAGGGCGTTTCAGACGAACGATGGTTTTGTTTATTGAATAGGATAAAAGCATTTTTGAAGTATTAAAATTGGAATAGTTTTTTTTATATGTTTGTCAATTAAATTAAATAGAGAGTAATTTTTAATTAAATATAGATATTTAATAGATAAGACAATTACAATATTTATGCAATTTATTTCAATTATTTGCAACAATTTGGAACAACTAGTTACTCGCACATACGTGCGTGCAAATTTAAATGTTAATTAAATCACTAAATAAAAAAAAAGAAGACATTAGATGTAAGTAGAATTAAATAAAAAAATTTACAGAATAAACAAAAATCCAAGGTTATTTGTGGTTTTATAAAGCAGCTTTTTAAGTATAAACGTTACGAACTCTCCCAGTGTGATAACTCTTTATATTATACTGGTGTTGTCTAGTGTTATCAAGAATTACATATTATTTTATCAATCCTTGAGATCTTTGGTTTCTTCCTTAGCTATTCTTCCAAAACATCTTATTATGTTATTACAAGCTTTGTGTTAGCGTGTGTGTAGTTATAGTTACTGTAGTTCTGATGATAATCAAATTATATATAATCAATATGTTTTTTACATTTTAAAAATGTTATTCCACATTCAGGAAAGTAAAATACCCACGTCAGTTCCTTCTCGTCAAATGATTATACTGCCAATAATTCTTCAAATAGGATTAGGAATGAAAATTCATCATAGAACAGTTCTTGAATTGTCTTCTATACTAGACCAGTTTAGTCCGGTACAATCGAGGTGACATCTGTAGTCTGTAGTTTTAATTATTTCCGAAAACCATGTGTCATAGACATTTCAGCTGAAGTGGATCATTTACAGTTGATACATTTAATTGCACTGAAATGTGATGTCATTGGTGTTCTTGTTTTTATTTTTTGGCACGCCGAGTTTGCATAGGTTGAGATAATAAAATAAGTTCAAGGTAGGTACAGTTGAAGGAAATTCAGTTTTTTTTCTTAGCTTCACGCTGTATCCCATACAGCAGGGTAGGCAGAGGAAACATAGGGTTTTTAGAAATTTCCGCCGAATTCTGGAGGCATTGCGTGTTGGGTGGCGGAATTCCACGCCGCGGTTTGCCTCGATACCAGAGTAGGGAAAAAATATATTTAATATTTAATTTCAAGATGGGAATCGAATCCACAACCTGTCTCATTTACGGTCACTCCCTTGTGCTTTTTTATTTTCTGGTCAAATGTAAATAGGTTGTTATAAACAGGCATATACCGCCAATAGTCAGAACAGCTAACATTTTCTTAGTAACGTGGCGTGGTGGCTTTTATTATAAAGATCTTTAATATAAAAAAATATGAATTTGTTTATATTTAAAACATTGCGTAATTTTGAGCAAGTAAGTAGATTCTACTGACAAACACATATATTTATAAACTTATTTCTTATATACATTTCTAAACACGACCAGACCAGAACGCTATGTAAAATTGCTTTTCATTGTAAAATGACAGATATTTAACCATACTAATTTTATAAGTGCATATTATACTAGTTTAATATAAATACTAAATATATCAAATTTACTTTGAACACGATTGTGGTCTATTTAAAGAACAGCGATAATTGAATTAATACAAATATTTTAAAAAATATATGTAATGTATATTTGCAAATTTACAAAGATGACGTGTCGTCATTGGCGACGTCACAGTGTCACGCGATGGTAAAATGTCATTGAATCCAGAAATCTTTTTGAGTATTTAAAACAAGTTGAGTGCAAAATAAAAATATTTTTTCCTTTTTTTAGCTTCACTTTGTATCCCGCATACCAGGGTAGGCAGAGGGAATTTGAGAATATAAAGTTAAGACACTACGTTCTCATTAAGACCTTCTTTTTCCACTTCTCACAGAATTCTGGAGGCATTGCGTTTTAAGCGTTGTGTTGTGTAAAACGAAAACATACCTCTAAACGAAACGAAAGACACCAAAAAAGCCTAAAGTATTGTCTAATATTACTTTTTTTAATACAATGATTAAAAAAAATTCAAATTGTAAAGTAAAAAACTGATATCCCGTTTGGAGCTGAACAAAGAATGGCCACACGCGTATACTCTATGCAAGTCTCAATATAAATATTTCTAAAGCTGCTAAGATAAGGGTAAAGTTTCGCAAGGGGATGAAAGTTAAGTAATAAATGTGATCCATACAGACTTAAAGTAGTTCGAAGCAATCTACTAACTTTACACCCACTGCTGATAACCTTATGAAACCTTACCCATACCAACAAAAGAATCTTCTAGAAATTCTAGAATCATCTTTCGAGACTTTCGAACTTAGCTGTTTAAACAGAGTTATTAATATTGTTTTTATATATGTAATTTGTTATTGCAAAATGAACTAGAATTAAATAATGCGAAATTATTACATTGTGGTAAATAATAACAATATTTATATGACAGCTGCCATTGTTTACATGGCAATGTATGTATTATCAAGTGGGTACCTAAAGTGACTTTATGTTTACGTTGTTTCCTGTTTCATCTCCTAATGCGGAAACTGATTGTAAAATATACAACCTTTTATATGAAATTTAAATACTTTATTCAAGAAAGAAGCCAGTCATTGCGCAGGGACTGTAAACGCAGAAACAGATGGGGGTTCGATTCATATGTGAGGAAACTAAATATTTTACATTTTTGCGCAAAGTGAGGCTTGAACTCTGCCACTCAATATACTACACCTCCAAAATACGTAAAGTGGGGGAGAGAACCGTCTTAATGGAAATGTAGTGTCTTAACTTTAGATTCCAACGATACCCCCCCTTATCCTGCGATGCGATATACAGAGTTAGAGTAAAGCTAAAATACTTTATTGTATTCAAAACTCAGTGTCTGGCCCTTAACGCCACGATAGTGTCGCAAACAAAATGATCGTATAAAGGTTCCGTTTTTTGGCTTTGTAGTACGGTATCCTAAAAAGATTAAAACTGTAAAAACAATAATTCTATGACGTTTTGTACAGACTAGGTATATAAAATAAAAACGTAATCATTTGACAATATTTAAACTACGTGACTGTTTGAACAAACACAAATAAATTTGCCTTTTAAATTGTGTATGTAAATACATATATTTTTTACTGTTGTGCAGTCGTGAACTACGG